>JAUZND010092107.1:0-36209 GCA_034780555.1 Coelogynopora nodosa | reverse complement strand
CTCTTGCTCGTGATAGGACTGCATACCGCCGTGAGGTCACCAACGCGCTGCATGCGTATGGCACATAACGACGACGACGATAATGGTATACGATACTTTTAAAGAGAGACACTATTGAAAATGGATTTATTTAGAAAATATTCCATATAAATTGATTTTATTTTAATTTACAAATAGAAAAATCTTCAATTCAATTATTAACATACCTGGGTCCATCATCAGAGTACATATTGGCAATGCTGGGATCCAAGTCCTGCTGTGGGGGTGGATACTGGATGTGATTAGTCCCCATAACACCGGTAGAATTTACCATCTCCATAGTAGCACCACCACCGCCACCAAAGTGATTGTCGTACTGGTGCTGTGGATCGTAGTAAGGAGGCTGTTGATCCATCATGTACCCTCCTCCCTCCTGGTTGTAACCCTCCTGCTGCCATACCAAAGATTTACTAATATTAAATTTAATTTATTAAAGGATTTATTAGATGAAATGCCAAACAACATAAATTAAAAATTATAAATCCAATACAATATTTATTAAATAAATTAATTTCTGCCACCTATTATACCAATATTTGCACTTTCATGTTGTAGAATATTCCCGGTTTGCCCGGTAGTCTAATACTCGTTTGCCGGTTGCTTAACACTTTGAAAATGCTTTTACAAAATTTATATTTGAAATTGTTCATGTTCAAATTATTTAGGTGTGTTTTATTTTAAAATAACCTATATGATCAAGTTTATAACAAATTTAATCAAATTAATATGTACTTTCAAATTTTCAAACAACTTAGATGAAAAATTAAACAAATTTAATAAGGGAGAAAATATTGAAATGCTTAACGAAAATGGCCTTTTTATCTTTACAATTACAAACTGCTAAAACACATTATAAGTTACAAATTATTCGATATACGATTCCAGCGTTTTTATTCCTAAAATGTTTGAATACCTAGTTTTTTAATGAAACAGTAACCCAATTGATGATTTTTCTGTAGTGTCATGAACACACCCTGTGATATACATTTTCTTTCAAGTAGTTAACAAATATTTTTAGTTTATATATTTATCTCCTGATATATGGATAAAACATTAATTTTAACACAAACTGAATATTAGAAGAATATTATTTTGTTATTATGACTGTTTCCAGACGTTAAAGATCACATTGTTTAAAAGCCCATTGCAACTTCGGTCAGAATAGCAATTATTTATTAAGCCAATATCCCCATAGCAGAGTTTTACATAAAAGGGCGTTTTTAATGCCATATTTAACCAATGATAAATAATATTTTTGTGTTACTCTATAACAGAGGTTATGTGTACCGTGAGAATACCAGTTTTATTTATATATCAGTATTACTGCTATTATTATGAAACCTTCACATATTTCGTAACAAATAAAATATTATTCTAATTAGTATAATAGTAATCAGTAGAAATGGCTACATAAATGTTATTTCATTTATGTAAAATTTTGCACTTATGAAATATATTTATAATTAAATATAATATTCTACAGGCAACAAACCCGGTGATAGTAGTCCTCTTCGTCATCATAGGGCTCCACCGAGTACCGGGGTCCCTGCGATGGGTACCCATCCAGCGAATCTTCCCCACACGAGTAGGGCGGTGAGTCATCATCTTCCTCTCCCCTGTAGCTATTGTCATCATAGTCGTACCGCTGCTGATGCAGGGGGGCAAACTGTGGCCCTTCCGAGGCGTACATGGCATCCATGGGGGCTACTGGAGGGGAGGCGTATTGGGGCCCCTCTGAGGCGTAGATTGATTCGTCGGGGGGGTACGAGTGGAGGTTGTTGTTCATCGGTGTGAGATTATAGTGGGGACCTCCGGTTGTAGAGGAAAGTGTAGAAGGAGGGGGGTAGCAGTCCATTGGAACGCTGTGGTCCTCGAAACTTGACTCCTGCACGGGAAATAGTTTGTTCATAGGTGAGGTGTTTCATTATTTTATTTTTCTGTAATCTTTTTGATCTCACTTATAATATTTAATTATTTTAAGTGAAATTATTATTATTGTTTATGGTGAAAGTATGTTATCTGTTAACTGCTTCATATAATCTTATTGTGTAATAATCAATTTTAGTTAAATGAATTTGACTAGTTTTCTGTTTATTTTGAAATATAAATATATTACTGGAAAAACCTATAAAATTCGTGCACAATAATTTGCCCTTAATTATATAAAGTATATATATTGACTACTATGCAAAAAGTTAAAGGAAACATTTAATAATTTTAGGTCACATATAAATAAAAAAAGGTCACAAATATACACATATAAAAGACATAGACATTACTATAAAGGATGACTAATACTGTTGAGATATCCCACAAAGTAAAAATTGGCAAGTATTTGATAAAAAAACATCGGGTTCATTCTCAAGACAACTTTCAAAATAATCTATTCTTTTATTTTCAAGAAAAAAACATCAGACATTTCTTTTTACATTACTAAATTTATTTAAAAATTAACCAATATCATAAAGTGACAGATTGAATTGCTACCAAAAAAGTGTTATCTGTGTATGTTATGTCATTTAATACATACATTCAAGTTATATCCGTATATCTGTTTCAGGCTATACGAATTATTGTCGCATGCGTATTCATTTTATTAATTATATACTTATGTTTTTGTTTAAAAACTTTATTTGACTTTAGTATAACTTTTTTTTTTAAGTTTTGAATATATTTCATTACTAAATGTCCGTCCAAATTATTGATTGCAAAATGAGACTCTCAGTGTTTATGCAAAAAATGTAATAACAAAATATCTATATAATATCAAATAAATAAATAAACCCCCTAAGCGTGCAATAAAAACGCAAACGTCCGAATATATAATTTGATTCAGTTTGTTAGATTTTAATCGTTCTGTTTCGATTTCGTAATTCACTTTACTGAAAAGCTATTCATTTGACTAGCTGATAAGATAACAAATTTTTTGTTGCATTTGCCAATACATAGAATTACTGATAAAACCTTTTTATACATATCATGTGTTGTTTTGTTATGGGTAATTACAGAGTAAAATGTTCAAAAAAGAATTAACTGATGCTATTAGAGACCGTAACAGTTTATAAGTTCAATAACAAACGATCCGTGAAATAAAAATGCTAATGATTCGACTAAATATAAGAGAGAGAAGAGTTCCTCATGAATTAATTTTATACGTTCAGACAATCATGAAAGCTATAAAATTAATAAGATAATGTATAATATGTTCAGCGATTTTAAAACCAGATAAATTTTAAAATAGATTGGGCCGTTTTTTAATATATTTTAGTATTTAATAAATAATACATTACTAATTCCATAGTAAATACGAAAAAATAGTAATTTTATATTAAATTAAATACAGCTCATTAAGTTCAGAGAACAGAAGGAAAATATATACATGTAAAAATCATATCATTTAATTATATAGATAGAGGGGAAAAAAATTAAGATAACATACAAAAATTTTTTTTAGAGGTTGCATTATAAATAATAGAAAAACATACAATCTATATATTATAAAATGTATATACTCTGCAGACAAACTTAACAAATAAATACACTGTTTGTGTATATAATATAGTAGTATAAAAGGTGGGCTTCTACATAATTTTCTGTGCTCCCCCCTCCCACTACTGACTACTGATTTTATGAGTTTAAGGATTTTAGGGTGTTAGACTTTAGAAATTTAGGGTATTAGATGTTAGGAGTTTAATTATTTAAGGTATTCAACTTTAGGAGTTTAGGTATTTACAATTTAGGAGTTTAGGTATTTTAAAGCAGCAACGTTTTAGGTTTAGGAAATTAAAAGTATAAACATTTTAGGAGTTTAGAGATTTTAGGATATTAAACTCTATTTATTTAACTACAGACGCAAGAATAAGTGCAAAAGAATGAAATTGTCCTTCGAAATAATATGTAATTGCGTATGTTTTAATAGAAGTATACATACATATGGCAGAAACATACATATCTTATACATATAATATAAACTTATAGTATATATATATATATAGCATACATATGGTATATACCTATAACATACATATAGTATCTCCGTAATATTCTTTAATACTATTAGTATTTATAAAATCAATTTCCAATTATCTAAAGTCATACTCCACACACTCTATTTTGTCGGAATTATAAACGAAATAACGTTTATAAAACATTGTATGACAACACTGAATCACATTAGCAAATATTAATAAATGTAGTTGAATGAAATGCTTACTACTATTAAAGCAACACTGATCAATGTGTAAGTAGATAATTTAAACTCAGTGACTTTGATTGAATTCAAATCCCTATTGAAATCACCTTAATCGGACATTTTATGGCTGCAATGCATCGTATTATAAAAATTCAATAATTGTATTTGATTAATCGATTATTACCATTAAAACATTTCTGATAAAATTGTCAGCAAAAATGATTATGACTTAGTTTAAATTGACCAATAGAAAGTCGTAGTAACCAAAAACATACTCTACTCTTATTAGTTAAAAAAATGTTAGCGCAATTTTTAAAAATTTATATTACTATTGTGGGGGGTGGAAGCGTCAGGGGGGTTATTCAGATATCCATCGTCCAATTGAATTGGAAAACCACTTTTTAAGTCTAAAACGCAATCTTCATTTTATACAAATAGTGCGTTTTAATACATTAAAAATATTGTAACAATTTCGCATCACAAAAATATTCAAAAGTCTATTAAAATCCTTACTTGCGAAATGTGTAAAATACATTTATATGTTTATAAGATGAAAGACTTGAATAACTTTTTTGAGATAAATTAAATTTTTATGAGGAAAATTTAAAATATTTATTTTTTATTGTTATAGATAATGCGTATAATAATATATTTTTTTAAACTGACAACTGATAGACTAAAAAGAAAATTACACGAATCCATTAAAAGGAAAAAGGGAAAGAACAAATGTCTACATTATTAAAATAAAAATCTGTTGGTGAAGGAAAATTCTAACAATTAACCGATTTCATTACGTCGGTTGGGATTATTAAGGCTTCAAACAATATTAACCAGTTTGCTCATTATTTATATGGTGATCGATAATAATATATTCTATGTGTTTTTCTTCTATAGGAAGGAAACAGTGTAGGCTTATAACTTCATACATCAACTTTATTATTTATTCATTTAAAATAACTGTTTCAAATAGAACGATGAAGATGACATCTATACGAGAGATTGAAGTAGGGAAACACAGTTAGGAATGGTGTTATTCTATTCCTGGAGCTCTTCACGATACCGACTAGCGCTCTTACTGAAATTGACTTTCGTGAAGTTTTATTTCAAGTAATATATATCGAGAGAGGCATTAGGATAAAAATGTGGAACAACACAGACAGTGATTGTTTGTTGTAAACATTTAACCGTGGCTCTTCACATGGCGTGGGAAAATCCCAATTTTAACATAATTCACGGGTAACGGTACAAAAAGGTGAAGATAAAACTGGGAAGTAGCAGAAACGGAGAGAAGTAGAGAAAGAGCGAAGAGATGGAGAGAAAGAGACAGAACAAACTTAGGAGTATCATTGGCTTTCAGCCAGACGCCAATTAATTGTTAAAACAAATCGATGCTTTTTGCTGACTTGATGCAATATTCATCTTGAGTTTTAAGAGACACATAATTATAAATATTATTTAGATTATTATACAACCTGTTCGATAATATTATCATAAATGTTAATGTACTCTTTGTAGCCGGTGAAATATACTCTAAAGAGTCAAATAATCGTATAAATTAAATGTTAAATATTGTTTTATATATATATCTGACTCATAATATATATTCAGTCAGAAAATGTGCATTACGTATTTTATAAATAGCTAAAATGTGTACAAATTATAACCTAACAATATTTACTTTTTACATTTTTATTATGATTATTATGATTAGTCCCGATAAAATTCAGAAGTGGTTATAATTATAATTATAGTTATATGTTAAAGTTTTCCTAATCAAATATGCTTATGTGATGTTGCTATTTTCTGTTTATCAGCAAAGAATTATATTTTTATAGCGGAAAAGATTTTTTGAGAATCCTTCAATAGGATGTTATTTTCAAATATATATTATTATTACTTAACATCCGAATGAAATTATAATAAGAAAAAGTTGGATACAAAGTAATAAAAACGACAGATTATTTAAAACAAATATATTTTTACAAACAACTTATTTACAAATAATATTATATTACGGATACAATTATTATTAGGGATACATTACATATGCCTTCTTAAGGATTTAAAATATATATATATATATATCTATATTTATCTTGCATCCATGCACATTACATCTATATCCACATTGCATCTTCTATATCCAAATTGCATCTTCTATATGTCCACATTGCAGCTTCTATATCCACATTGCATCTTCTATATTCATATTGCATTTAACCACATTGCATATATCCACATTGTATCATGCATCTATGTCCACATACAATTAACTTGTATTATATAATAAATTGCACAAATATGTTCAAAATAATTTATGCATACATTTTTATATTATTTATTAAACATTCTGTTATCAAGTCATCTTATTTCTATTTCACATAAATTATCTTGGAATTTATAAAAGTAGCAAATATCCATTTTTAATTTTTATAGTTATTTAAAGGCGCATTTAGTGCGCAATCATAAATTCAATATAGATTATATTACTGAAATGACTGTGGGCAATTGTACAAAATATTGAGATCTATTTACTATAAGTATGTAGAGTAATGCTAGTACACATAGAGAGCTAAGCTATTAATGAATCCTCAACCGACAGGAAGTAATTTAAATTCCACACGCGCGCGCATTCAAAGTGAACAGTTGAATGAGAATTATTGACAAATTATTTGGAAATGAAATACAAGCTATTGGCAGAACCATATTGACAAGGGAGCAGATATATAATCAGGTTTGGTTATATTTGGTTGTGTTATAATAATAGTATGTTTCATCAAATATATAGTCATAGTCACAAACTATTTTAATATATAAATGTTGTATGATACTAAAATTTGTTAAAAATGTTGTATGATATTAAAAATAACGGTGTTTCAAAGCGTTACATTTAGAATTTGAGATATTTAAACATACTTAAACATACCATGTTGTAAAGGTTTTTTGAATTGTTTAAATTTTCAGTTCTGACAACACATTAGAAATAAGTAATGAAATAAAATATATTTTGAAGAGTTTATATTAATATGTGAAGTTTTGTCGTTACCTTTTCTATTTAAATAAACGTTTTAAGTATAACATTACTTACAAGTTTGTTGTACAGTGTATACACAAAATTCCAATGTGTCAAAATTATAATGGTGTATGTTCAAACTGAAACATAAGTAAATGGTTCCCAGTCAAATATCCGTTTAGTAATCTATTAGAGTAAACATTATTATGTAATAAAATTATTAAATTTGTCGTAATAGCATAACAACTGGTATTGGCCAAATTAAATATGTTTAAATAAACAATTTATAATGTTGCTCCAAATGAATTGTTCGGTTTGATGTCTTTATAAGTGTAGAAAAGCAAAGATTGTGCCTCACGAATATGTAAATATAATATATCGTATTGAAATATATTACACTCATAATATTATGATATAGTATTTACAATTATGTCATCTGCTAATGATTTATTTAAACAGATATTTAGACATTTTAATTAGAACATAGATATTAAAATATATAATTTATAAATTTTATTGTAAAAAACCTTTACGATTTTTTTAGTACTGGAGATATAGATTCTAGAATGTAAAAGTAATTATCTCTTATTTAAAATGTATTGATCTTCATAATCAAATTTTTCCAGTAGAATGACTAGTGGGTGACAATTACACACATTTTTAATCGGCTGTAATTAAATCCGCATTCCACTGCTAAATTAGTAATTTTAATACATTATCCACATGGAAATTTTGAAACATTTAAATTAAAAATATCCTCATAAATCGGTCACATTTTTTACATCAAAGACATCATTTGTGCGAAGTCACTACTTTAATCGATTTTTAATATGTACGTTCTTTTGAGGACATCTGATGATAAAATGTTTCAATAGGAAAGAAACACTTTTATTATTAAATAGTATGTTTGTGACATTTAGAGTGAGGGGATTAAAAAAACAAGAGACGTGTTTTTTAAACGAGTTTATATATAGCCATGGTCGCAGAAAACCTGACTAAAGGTACAGAAATGAAATGGCGTGATCAAAAGATTTTTTTTATAACCACCGTTTGTCAAGTTGTATTCTTTGTCATTTCATTAAATCCTAGGTAGTAAGTCACAAAATACATAGTTTATTACTATAATATCTTCGATCAAGCATACAGTCTATCGCTTAAATATTCTGCTGTCAAAAACTGTGTTAAATGTGCTTTCTTTAGGTGGACAGTTATATAATGCCAAGTCAAACCCATAGATTTAAAAGAGTATTATCACTTTAATATTCAAAAACATACATAACTACATAATAAATATTTACATGAGTAATATATTAAATACATTATATTTAATATGTATTAATATATTTAACATATTAATACATATTTAAATTACATAAATATATAAAATACAAAAAGATGAATAAATGGCTGTGCTGTATTTTGGACACTCATATGATAACAACCTACGTGTATTTTATTTTGTATAGTAAACAACCTTTTTTTCTCATTGGCCTTATGATCATTTCGAAAAAGATTATCTGTCATGTTATTTCAATTGAACGATATTATTATTGCTTCCAATGTGTTTGATTATCGGCTTCTATGGTATTTGCACACTTCTGAAAAATTATTAACTCCTGTTATATAGGTAGTTTAATTAAAATATTTTTTATAACTATGCAGTTTGTTACTTTTAATGAAAATACTAACGTTTATAATTTGTTTAATTCTTTATAATAAATGAAAGTTATTTTTGACAAAGTAATGGAGTTTTTCAAAGAACTTAGAAACTATTTGGCCAATCTAGTTCTTTGAAAAACAACCACGAGCGACATGATGTTCATGAAGTTTTTTTTCTCTTTGCGGCTTGTAAGATAATGATGACATAATACCATCTATCAAGTCAACATTTTCTGTAAATCTTGTCATTATACTTCCAACTGATTGGAACCTTTTTATAATATCTCTATTAATTATTTCAATATACAATACTCTATCTCTCGGCCATCATATATTTCTTTAACTAAATTCTGCCAATCCAGTAATATTAATACAGAAAGATTCAGTCTCATTCCATTATGACAGTTATTTACCAGCTTCCTAATATTCTATCTATTCTTACTAACCGATTTACTTTTGCATATATCAAATATAACATCAATTGGTATAAATGTAATGATTGCCTTATTTCTAAATTTAATTTGAATACTTTTCTAAACTCGCGTGAGGCCTATATGCTTTCTTACCAACCTAATCAGTAGTTATAGAATAAGGGAAGTGTGACGGAAGCGCGCTATCAAACCGGTTAAACACACCGCTGAGGGTCCTAAAACCCGCAACTTATTAATTTTCTACTGTATCTCTTTAAGTCAGTTTCTAATTTTTGTTCGTTTTGGTTTTGTGTCCAGGATAATGACTTTAGTTAACATATATCCACTACCGGCATGACTTAACATCCTCTTATTTCTTATGCCTTGTTATAAGTACAAGTATACATTGGTGGAATTCCTTCATTATTCCTTCACTTATGTATTGTTCACTTTTTGACTGGTTTTATTCAGTTTTTTCTATGAAGTAATACTTTTGTTTTTTCCAGTTATAGAATTTCCTC
This sequence comes from Coelogynopora nodosa, assembly GCA_034780555.1. Classification (NCBI taxonomy): domain Eukaryota; kingdom Metazoa; phylum Platyhelminthes; order Proseriata; family Coelogynoporidae; genus Coelogynopora; species Coelogynopora nodosa. The sequence continues at coordinate 26,375 of JAUZND010092107.1, read as the reverse complement.
TCCTTTACCCTTTGTGTATGTTTTGATGGTTTTCTTTTTATTTATATTTTATTATTTCTGATTTGTCACTTTTATTTCTGTCTTATGAGTTGATTTTGACTGATGGTTCCAATCTATTCTATAATAACATAATTCGTGGATTTCAATTACTAAACATAGAATAGCCTAGTAACTTTATAACGGCCACCGCTAAACTAGTGTGTCATGTTTCAAATGAAATAATAAATGCTGTTCTAAAAAAACACCTGTTTTCTTTTTTATTTATGACATCAAATGGATTATCTAGATAGCCAAATTGATGTCAGAATGTCTAGAATTTCTAAAGAGCATCCATGAAAGCAGTTAGACGTTACACAAAGAGAATTAAGACTTTTTAATCGAATTTTATCTTATCAGTTAAATAATAATGTAAATGTAATATGCCACATTCAACAATACAATAAACTAATAGGCTCACAGGTATCCCAAACATTAATTTTATATGATAATTAATTTATTATTTAATTATTTTAATATACTACTATAGTATACACTACTGCTATATAAAAAGCACTTAACGCTAAACGTATTCTACAAAATACTATTCCACATGTTCTGAATATAGTATGCCACTTGATATTTTTTTATAGAAGAACACTTCGTATTTTCATTTTCTTTGTTTTTACAATTACTTTTACACTACTCGAAAGTAAACGAATTATGCACAACTTTGCGTCATTTAAGAACCGACTTATCATAGTTTTTCCTGTTTCGTTTAATATTAGTGAAATACTTTTAAATATAACTTAATGATATATTTTAATAATTTAATGGCTATTTCATATATATTCAAACTATTAATATATATTTATGGAAATCTATCACTGGCTGTGCTAATTTTGAATAGTAAGCCTATTGTTATTTCTTTTTAAGTATTTAAAAGCAATCAATATATAATCAATACTTAGTAAAATAAAATCATAGGATGTATAAAGGCTACAACATGATTGAGCAAAAAGTTCACTTCACTAATAGAAAACGTAATAACTATGACGTCCTTATTTTGTTAGTCTATTAGTCTATAAGTTTGACTAGTTTTAATAAATATATATTTTTATTTTATAAATTAATTATTAATTTAATTAATTCATTTTAGAAAATGCAATTGATTTTATATCCCTTATTAAAATTATCAAACAGTAAAATGTGAAATGTTACCAGTTATTTATATGTTAATATGTTTTACACATTGGCTGCATGAAAAAACAATGAACATATTATTATCAATCCTCACATGATGCCCCTCAACGGCGTGCAACGGCTGTGACTCATGCTGTGCAGGATTGACACCAGTATGGCCACCGCTAGAAGGCGGAACAAACGCCTCGTGATGTGGCGCGACAGTACAGGGCGGTCCATATGGAGGTGTATGATGATAGTTACGATCGGGGATAGCAGGAGGATAGTTGCTCTCGGGTAGCGACATCTCTGATTCGTCTGAATAGTGAGAAAAAAGAAATTTCCATCGTACATATTTTCTGTATTTGTTTCTTTATTTCGAAATATGATAAATTATTATAAACTCGTAACGTCGATAATACAGCTATTATTATAAGACAACATTATCAGAAACAGGATTGTATACAAAAGAACACCATCCACTTTATTTTAGCTAAATAAAATAATGAATAAATTAAAACTATTTCACTTGTATTTTGCCATATGTCTTATATCACTGTAGGGCCTACGTGCATTTTGGAAGCAGTGATATTTAACTTTTTTGAGAATATCTTCAAGGCATAACATATTCTATATATTAAATATTAAATTGTAAAACTGTTAAAAAACTAAGCAACATATTAAATGTTATGTTACCCTCACATAGTATTTTTACATAAATCATACTTTATTTAAAGAATAGAGATTAACAAATTAAACAGTAGGAATGTTTATTCCACTACATTAGACAAGACAGATAATAAGCTTTATTTTTAAATAATTTGTGTCTACCGTGAAATATAAGACATAATTTGTATGATGTCATGAAATAATATCCGACAGTTTGAAAATATATTAAGGATACATAAGGATTATGGATTACAATTTTGTATAAATAATAACTATTAACCATCTTAAAATGAATATTTTTAATTGAGATATTATTAAACATTAATATTAAGTTATGCATGACCATGCATGTATTTGGTAAATAAATAAAGTCATTAAGAGTTTATGTTTACTTTTCAATTGAAATTATATTTGAGAAGATTCCATAAAAAGATCATAAGTTTTGTAAATAGACATTGTTATTTAAATACGAGTAAACATATCTTATATCGCTACATATTTAAAGTTTCAAGAAGTTATATATTATATACGGTAAAATTAAATAGAAATAAGTAAGCACTAAGCGCAGAGCCTGTACAAACAGCAGAGAGACAGAGCACTACGCAGCACTACCACAGCGCATTTGATTTATATATAATAATCCAATACAAACTATTGAGGTGATGAATTCTGTTGTATTTAGTGAACAAACAGAGAATTCATACAAAATAAAAATATTTGAATTGTATGAGCATCATAACGGGATTAGTAAACAATTTAAAGTGTTAACTATTCAACAATATAATTGTACAACCTTTGATAACATTTAGACCGAAAGGGAAACTTTTTTTATCACATTTGATAAATTCATACAATATGTATATATTCTTTTTTACCTTAGAATTAATTAAATCAACTTTTTATGAAGATCTATGAATATAGAACTCAAAACTTCGAGCCATAATTGTAGGTGCGTCATTTTCATTTTCATTTTTATCAACTCATCTCCAAATTCATTTAAAATTTAGAGAAATCTCCTCACTTTTTGCAAATATATCACTGTTTTCTAATGACATACGTATGTGGAAGTGTAGAAGAAATTGAAGTATTTGCTGCCAGTGTATCAGTGATCAGGTGATGTTTTATAATTACTTATCATTAGTTTTAAATAGTGTTTATAGATGAAAATAAATTGCAAAAAATGTAAAAAAAACATTAAAAAAATATGTTAATGACAACAAAATGACTGTATCTAAAGAAAAAATATAAACTAACGGATGAATAAATAAATAAAATAAGATAAAATGGATTATAATCTATGTACATTGTTAAAAAACAATATGCATTTACATATAAGGCGGATTCGTTTTCTGAAATTATGGTATATCAAAAGATATTTACATTGTTATTTTCAAAACTGTGTGGTTTTTAAATTAAAAAAATATAGTTTAATATTGTTTCCACTAAAAGTTTATTTTAAAAAAATTTCAATGATTCAATGCTACAACCAAAATCATTTTATATTTTGTATATATTATTTATTTAAATATTGTATTATTATAATATTATAATTTAATAATTATTTTTATTAAGCATGTTTTTCTGACCATATAAGTATTTTTTAGACGCTAGGTCTTAAGGTAAAAATCTACTATTATATTAATCATATTAAAGTCACCCCACCTTCCCCAGTATGAATATTTAAGCAAGTGTAGACTTTAGTTTGACATTAATTTTGTTGACGCAACTTGTAAATTTCTTCAATGTGATATTTATAAGTAACGAAATATATGAAACCATATAACCATAGGATATGGTTAAAATTTAAGCTATATTCATCATGTGCCTATATGTAATGAAAGCTGTAAGTATAGTGTGCCTATATGTAGTGAAAGGCTGTAGTTATAGCTGTGCCTATATGTAGTGAAAGGCTGTAGTTATAGAGGTGCCTATATGTAGTGAAATACTGTAGTTATAGCTGGGCCTATATGTAGTGAAAGGCTGTAGTTATAGCTGTGCCTATATGTAGTGAAATACTGTAGTTATAGCTGTTCCTATATGTAGTGAAATACTGTAGTTATAGCTGTGCCTATATGTAGTGAAAGGATGTAGTTATAGATGTGCTTATATGTAGTGAAAGGCTGTAGTTATAGCTGTGCCTATGTGTAGTGAAAGGCTGTAGTTATAGATGTGTTTATATGTAGTGAAAGGCTGTATTTATTGCTGTTCCTATATGTAGTGAAAGGCTGTAGTTATAGCTTTGCCTATATGTAGTGAAATACTGTAGTTATAGCTGTTCCTATATGTTGTGAAAGGCTGTAGTTATAGATGTGCCTATATGTATTGAAATACTGTAGTTATAGCTGTGCATATATGTAGTGAAATACTGTAGTTATAGCTATTCCTATATGTTGTGAAAGGCTGTAGTTATAGATGTGCCTATATGTAGTGAAAGGATGTAGTTATAGCTGTGCATATATGTAGTGAAATACTTTAGTTATAGCTGTGTGTATATGTAGTATAAGACTGTAGTTATAGCTGTGCGTATATGTAGTGAAATACTGTAGTTATAGCTATTCCTATATGTAGTGAACGGCTGTAGTTATAGATGTGCTTATATGTAGTGAAAGGCTGTAGTTATATATGTGCCTATATGTAATGAAAAGCTGTAGTTATATTTGTGCCCACATGTAATGAAAGGCTGTAGTTATAGCGGTGCCTTTTTGTAGTATAAGCCTGTATAGTTATAGCTGTGCGTATATGTAGTGTAATAGTGTAGTTATAGCTATTCCTATATGTAGTGAAAGGCTGTAGTTATAGATGTGCTTATATGTAGTGAAAGGCTGTAGTTATATATGTGCCTATATGTAATAAACGGCTGTAGTTATAGCTGTGCCTATATGTAGTATAAGGCTGTAGTTATAGATGTGCCCATATGTAATGAAAGGCTGTAGTTATAGCGGTGCCTATATTTAGTGAAAGGCTGTAGTTATAGATGTGCCTATATGTAATGAAAGGCTGTAGTTATAGTTGTGCCTATATGTAGTGAAAAACGGTAGTTATAGATGTGCCTATATGTCCACTTGATAATAGTGATAGAAATGTCGCAAATATTACATTCTGTAGTTATGAAAAGTAGATTATTATGTTTTCATTTAGCGACGTTCTTGAATTATTACTATTTAATCCATTATTTAGTAATGATAACAAAATATACTATTTAAATAATTATATATAAGGCATTCATAATAATGAATTGTTGCCCATTACAATTATTAGTAATTATATTAATTAACGCAATTTTTTTCTAACATTAGAAGTATATTTCGCAAAACCGTTGACCAATATTTTTTTTTTAAACTTTTCAGAATAGATGTTTCAGAATATTTAGGATAAATAGGTTATTTTTAATACATAATGTTTACTGTATTATTAGTTAAAAAACACAATAATATTTATAGAATACAAATAATTCACGTATGGTTTCGTCTAATATGAATCTGTTTGTAACAGCTGTATCAATTTATAGATATTTTAGAATGTTTTCATTATAAATGATTCACTTTGTAAATGAAGACTGATTGTTAATTACAAAGGGAGATTTTATAAGATAAAATAATAATACAGCTGTCGCAAACTGCTTCTAATTACATGAAGGACACTTAAATGAGCCTAAATATATATATATAACATATGAGTAAAATAAAACAGCGAATGTTTTATAATCAGCTATAGTAAATAAAATAAAACAATTATGAAAACAATTATTTTATTATTTAAACTAACAATAATAACAATAATAGTGGAATATTGATAACAAAACTATTTCAAAATTAGTAAGAAAAAAAATATTTCACATAAAATCATATAAAATAAGTTAAATTTTAGAATGTAAAAAGTATTGAAGTATTGGACAAATAAAGAGAACATAATTGAAATTCACACAGTATTTATCTCAAAAAGCATCCAATAAAACTATATTAAAACAAATACGACAATACAAATTTGAGAATTTGTTGCGCATAATGTAACCGGTCTAGAACATATTCAGATGGTAAGTCATGTCTGTGGAACATTCTACACTAGAACCAGAATAAGAAATACGACAGCCAAATGATTCAATCGTCACAAGTCAGTTTTTGTTATGTTGCGTGCCTTAGGAACCTTGGCGCAGCGAAAAAGTGTTGGGATCCTAAGGACCCTTATCAAAGAAATGTTAGGATGTTATTCTTACATATTATAGTAATGAACACATTTTATACTATTCATTTTATCTAAATTTTAATGAAGGGTACATTTTAGATAAGCCTAATTTCAGTTGAAATATGTTGCTGAATAAAAAAAATTGAAAAATATTGGACCAACTATAATTCGGTTGTAATGTGTTTAAAAAAACACTTTACTTAATTACGTTGTAACCATCGCTTATATAATTTAAATTTTAAGTCACATACAATTGTGTTCGAGATGTTGCCGGAGCCTAAAGAAAATTACATTTGAAAGTAACAATTATAGGCTAATAATAATATTACTTTTATTTTGATTTACTAATAACACAAATGATTAACTAAATATTGTAGAATTGATTGGAACCATCTGGCAAAATCCGCTCACCAGATAGAAAGAAAGAAAAAAATCAGAAATAATAAAGTATAAATCAAAAGAAAGAGTGACTATATAACAAATAAAACCGACAAAAAAGATACACAAAAGGCAAAAGAGAGGAATTAATAAAACTGGAAATAACAAGAGTATAACTTCCTAGAAAAAACTCAAGAAAACCAACCAAAAGGAGACCAATACCAAGAGGGAAAGAAAATGAAGGAATTCCACCAAGTTATACTTGTACTTATCGTATAACACAGGCCTAGGAAATGAGAGGATGATAAGTCATGCCTGTAGTGGTTATAAGTTAACTAAAGCCACTATACAGGACACAAAACAAAAGTAGAAGCTGACTTAAAGAGATACAGTAGAAAAATAATAAGGTGCGGGTCTTAGGACCCTCAGCTGTGTGTTTAACCGGTTTGATAACGCGCTACCTTGGGCTGACTTATTCACACCCAACGTGCGACGAAATAAATAAGTATCTGATTGATTCAGTCGATCTAGACGTGCATAAATTAGTTTTAAGAATTATTTAATTGTTCTCAGTGCATCAAGGGTATTTTCTGATTTTGTTGTAAGCCACAAAATTTGATAATAAATGTTTTAATACAATAATATAATAAAATGTATTAATCACAGCAAAATGTCCGTTTATTATTTGTGCACATTAAAAATGTCGGATTGGTGGATTCCATTATAATAGTTGAATACTCCGTATTCTTTATAATACAGAATTTGGAGTCAACGACTTGTTTATGCATAACAGATGTACTAAAATATTTAGTTTTCATTTAAACATAGACCATTTATATGTCTAGGTGTTTTGAAAATACGTCGATATTTTCATAAATAATTATATAATTCATTAAGTAATTTTGAAAAACCTTGAATGAAAAGAAGATACCATAAACATGTAATTTTTCTGCCAGTTTATGGCGTAAGTTTTACTATTGTATTAATTGTAATATTTAAATGATTTTAATATAATAAAAAATTAGTATTATATAAAACAATTATATATTTTCATATATTTTAAGAAGTACAATGATTGTTTTTGAGTTGATAATTCAATATCTTTTACAGAAATTTATATCGTTGTTGATTCGGTATAATAGAAGACTAAAAAATGACAAAAAGTTATACAGAAAGTGCTGAGCATATGTATAATTTTCAAGAAAATACATAATAGTATAATTGTTGAAATGAACAATATAATATTACATTCAAATATCTTGGCTATGTATTTTCATTATTAAGAATGATTGATAGTCAACTTTTAAAGAATTTGAAGGCATCGCCATTCATTCGATAAAAACCTTTGAAATACTTAAAAATTAAGATCACTATGTCAAATTGTTTAAAGGCTTGCTTACCTAAATTTTTGGGAAAACGAAAAAATATTCCCTCTTATCACTGTCCCAAATCATTTTTGTTCGTAACAAATGAATAAAGCCACTTAAAGGAAATAATTGGATATTATATCTGCACATTAAAACGGTTCGATTTGGATAATAAAAATCAGGATTTATATTATCCATTTTTTATATTATGTATATTATTTATTTAATATTACCAGATTTTAGCAATGGCAATTATACAAATAAATATGAAATTATAAAACAAAATGCACTTTAAAATTCAAAAATTGACTTATATGTGACATTGTTAACATATTCTAATTTGATTTTAAAAAGTCAAATTATTTATGATTTGCACTAATCAATTGTTAAAAAGCATATAATTATTTCGACTACATACTTATAATATATACTTATCAGGTTAACTATGCCTGGCCTATAGACATGAACATGACCAAAGAATACAATTTTTTTTCAAAGGATACATTTTCTCAGTTAAACATAACCTAATCTGTCACAAGGAATATATTGTGTTGGCCACGATAACTCGCTATACTGGATGAGTTTACACTGCCTTGCGTGGCAGACCGAGTGATGATGCCTATTACTCTTTGTCGTGTTCAAATCTACCTCAATCTTGTATATGTAATAAGCGTTGTTCTAGTTGCATATTCTTTGAACGACGTGCTAGACAGATATTGTATATGTGGGGCAGCCCTTATCGCCTCTGTTTCATAATGAATACCTCTACCAGAGTATAGTATATATATATATACATTATATAGCACATACAAATAAGACGAAATCGAAGAAACCATAAGAAAATAAGAAATATATTTATAAAATAATCCTGGAGGTGGTTGGTTTACCATTAGGCAGTGATTATAAATATAGTAAATTATTAAATTTGGATAACACGCATTTAGAAGAAAAACACAACGCTTTGATGTAGTGAACGTGTTTTACACCGCGATATTGTCAAGTTTAACTTTGTCTTTAACTTAACCCAACCATGTTTCTAAGAGAAAAAAAATATTGCTATTTTTGTACTCTATAGACATTATTTTGTCTCACTCTGTAAGAATATGTATTATAAACCTTGAATCATGTGTATGAATATTATTTCTATTTTAATGTCTTCTGGGGGGTTCATTTTTCACAATTAAGTTAAATATAGATTTAAATAGATTTAAATAGATTTAAGTTGTAATATAAATTTAAATTAACTATGGAACGGCAAAATATATATTTACATAGAACGGATAAAAAGGACACGCATTTATTTGTTTAATCATTTATTATGCAAAAATGTTACATCCAAATGAGCTGAAATTTTCAACCACTGTTTTAGTATTGAATATACTTCATCTCAGAAAAAAACATTTATTTAGTCGCGTAGGTTCGTAGAAATGACGTCATCATTTGATTTTCTATTCCAAAAAACTTTTCGAATTAATAAATGTGTCTGTACAAATATTTATTTAGAAAGGTACAAATATATACTCCAGAGAGGTCTTAATCAGAACGTTGGATCTCTCAGTGTAAGAACCAAACCTTCCCCAGGGGGATAGTGGCAGGAAAAAGAGAAAAAAGAAGGGGGAAGGAGAGTATAAATAGAAAAAGAAGGGGGAAGTGAGGAAAAAAGGGGTAGGGAGAAAATAGAGAGAGGGGAGGGATGATTCAAATAGTAATTTCCCCCCTGAAAATAACTGTTAGGTAGGTTTTTTGAAGACCTACATATATTTCAGATAGAGGTTTTCGGAATGTTCCGCTATGCGCTGTTATAAATCGTTTGATAACTTATTTCATGTTAACAAAAGAAAACTTTCGTTTACATTTTATCGCTATATTATAAACATGGTTTCACCCAATAGGGTTTCACCCAATAGATGCCCAAAAACCCTATATAGCCCTCAATAAAAAATCTCTTTAAAATAATGTTAACTGTTCTTTGCTGAAGTAGTTCATCTCACCCATTTAACCCACAAAAACCTATGAATGACTAATGGATAATTAATTGTTGGCTCAAATTAGTCAACGGATTTTTGTCAAACTATTCAATTAGGATTTTTGAAATTGTTCAGTTTGTTATTCAGCTTTTTTTACAGCTTTTGTTTGATGTTTTAAACGTATGCTTAGTGGTGTGTAAAGTGTTCAGTGTTTCAGTTGATGTTCAACTACATAGAATATGTAGCTTAATATACGCCATGCATGTTATATGATGTAATGCATACATGTTTAAATATATTTTCTGATTCTAGTATTTTATTAAAACGTCACAAAACATATTATACTAATGAAAGGTAAAAAGCTAAAATAGATAGTACATTTCATGTTGTTGATATTGATGGCCATGTATTATTCTATATATTTGTTATGTAAAGTACAAACTGCATATTATGTCCAAGTAAAAGGTAAGAGGTTCTTTGCATTAGTAAATTATTAATTTTTCTCTATCAATAATATTGCCGAGTTTTTCCATTCATATATAAACAAATTAAACATTACAGTTTTCAAACCAATACTGCATAACATGGTAGAATTCATATCTATGCAATCAATTGCCATGCAAAGTTTCTACATGTCAACATTTTTTGTACAAATCAGTCACTGATTGAGTGATTAAAATTAAATCAGTACCCAACACACACCTTGTTGACCGAATAAGCGTCCCAGATTATGAGTTTGCCGTCCTGTGAGGCGGACACAATGTTCCGAGAGTCTTTGGCCCAGTGCATGGCGTAGATTTTGGCCAGATGGCCTCGGAGGACTCGCCGAGTTCGCATCAGGAGACGCTGGAAGCTGGGGACATGGTTGGTGGCGTCCGCCATAGTTGTGTCCTGCATAAGCTTGCGGGATTCCTGGAATCGGCCGCGGGACATATAGGTATAATTAGCAGAGTGCTGTTAAAATAAATCCGCAAATTTATCATTAGAGTGACATTGAAAATAAAAAAATTAATATATTATGAAATTGCACGAATCATATTTTTCTTTTCTTTTCTAAATACCTCTTAAATACGTATCATTAGAAAGCTAAGAAACTTAATACCTTTTAATTTTTGTAAATACCAATGTGTTATAACCCATTTTTAATAAGACATGTTTAAAATGGTGCAAATGTATTCATATATAATTTTCTTTTTTCCACCAGATTTACCAAAAGGCGTAATATGCGATTCTTAAAATACATTTTTTTAATTGTTCGAAAGAGCTATTTCATGTTCAAAAGTGTCTGTTACTGACTATTTTTAAAATTATAATTGGGTCCTATAGTAATCCCCTATTTAAAATTATTATTTTCTGAAAATGTTTTACAATTTCAATTTCTAACTTTTCCAATGTCACAGCTCTTTCAGAATTTACAAATACTGTATTTTCTTCGATTTTTTTAGTTAGTTCCAAATTTTGACATGATCAGTTGAGCATTTTCGAATCACACTGTCTACATATTATACAATGTTGTCGATTAGAGTGCTCATTAGAGTGCTCGTAATCAGGTCATAGTATCATTTTATGACCTGATTACGTCATTAACTCCACTCCAGTTTAGGAAAACTATGGGAAAATAAGCATATATGCTATATCATCTTTGATCAATGCAAACAATTGACTTGATTATTTTTGCATCTTGTATATTTTGGTGTATGTTTATTATTTTACTACATACACAGTATAAATAAGCTATAAGTAGTATAAATGCTATTTTAGTATTATTATAATTTAGTGGTTATTTAGTTTTAAGTTTTACCAATATTATCATCGGCAAGTAAAAAAACCAGGGGGTGTGATTAAAATAGTTCAATAATAACACCATTTTCTCTGGTATGTTAAAATATTCGGAACTATATTCATTATATGTTTTAGTTAGATAAAAGTATTTTAGCTACTGATTAAAAACAATCAGGGTCATACATTACATCGTTAAATAAAAAAACTTCATTTATTTGAAGAAAGAAATGTTAAAAAAAGAAAGGGTTAAGTTATAATATTGAATTTTTGAAAAAGTGATCAAATTGTGTAATTATATATAATTTTCTACATTTATCAATTCCTTTCATTTATCGTCGCAATGCATTTGTTATCTGAGCAACTAATATTTAGTAATGCCGTTAACCCCCTGTGTTCATTAAAATACTGAGAATAAGAGACATTCGGAAAATAGGGGTAGTATAGCAGGTGGCTTTTTAAATATATTTCGAGCAATTTGCGCGGTCTAACAGAAATTAAGAGAGCGGATCATGGTGTTTATATCAATTTTATTACTTTTATTCATCTTTTGATCAATTTTTGCTAACTAACTACAGTCACATAATCAAGAGAAAGGAGAAAGGAGATACGAACGAAAGCAACAAAGGCCATATAAAAAAGACCAGATGGGCAACTATCAACTAAAAATAAAACAAGATATTCAGAATTATATGAGCCACACAAAAAACTAGAATAAAAATGAATATTTAAAGACAAGCATATTATCAAAAGTGAATGCAAAATTACACCACTGTGATGATAAAATTATGTCATATCTAAAACAGATTACTACTGTGAACCTAAAAAACTTGTACACTAAAAATAAGATTTTGCTTAAAAATTAGTAAATCATCCCTGTAAACTGATCATATTATGTCACTGAAACCAAAAGTCTAATTCGTAGACCGCAGAGACAAAGGCGAGTCACTTACATCAAACAGCATTACCAGTTGGGGACTGTTAATGCCTCAGCGGTTAAACCGGTTAATGGGATTTAAAGATCCTTGTTTGGATGATAATTTTGTTTTAATAATAAAAAAAAATTAATTGTAATAATATCAGTATCATTAGATGTGTACCCCTTGTATAATGAAGTACCAACATGATAAATACAATCACAAATATGCTTATTCTAAGAAATTGTTAACAATTTCATTTTGTATAGAATGGATGATCTTTGGTCATTCTATCATAATTACTGAAACTGGAATCCATTAATAATAAAAGTGATGCAGTTTATACATTATTAACCTTATTTTTACGTAGTATTTACAAAATGTTTGGGCACTTTCATTACAGCATTATTTAAACAATTTATTTTTATAATCTCCGATTTACTTTTCCGGACAATAGTTTTTTACTCTATATACTAATGAATTCTATTATGATTTCTAATATTAAACTGTAGTTTCCCAGTATAGGTCTGATGCAGCATTATACGGCCGAACAACAATAGGCTTACCTCAAAGTTTCACCTAGTTCAATCACAGAATACAATTAATTTAGCCAGCCTATTCATTCTAAGCTACACATTACCCAGTTGACAGTCCCGCTATTTTAGAAGTCCTTGGTTCAATTAATTTCAGTAAATATTAAGTCATTTGAAAGAAACATGTTCTATATAGCTGTAACACAGCAGCAGCAGTGACAGTGACCTGTGACAGTGACGCAACAATGAAATGTTTCACTTTACTGTTATCTGTGAGTAGTAAGCTATATCAGTTTAGTATTAGTATCCGATTTTCACAACCATAATAACTAAGTGAAATAAATGATTCATGTTATGATACTTTTTGTATAATAAATTCTTTTTGTAAAACATGTTTATGACTTCTCCAAGGACTCTGGCGCTTTCGTATGTTACTTGATACAAAATTGATACAAAACATAATTGTAACATAGAGGAATATTAAAATATGTAATACTAATTTAATTAAACAAATGGTAAACACTATGTATCAAATATAACATCAACCTTTTTACACATTCAACAAGTATTAATGAAGGAAAATTTAATCGTAAACTTTATGTAAAATGTTTTCTGATTATAAATGTGATAAAGAAAATGTTTTATTTATTTAACTGGAGCATTAAATGAAATAGAAGTAGGTTCTATACATAACACAAGAATAAGTCAGTTTCTCTAAATTTTTTCTTAAACATCTTCGGCTTTTAATAATTATAAAATTATTTTTAAAAATCCTTTGACAAGACTAAACATGTATTATTAAGCGACGGAAATGGAAACATCACATGTTAATTAATAAAACGCTTAAATTGAATAGGCCGTGCGTCTTCAATTGAAATAGTAATTTACAGAAAAACAAAAGCTTTTGATTTTTAGCTTTGTAGGATATATTTTTAACTAAACCTACCAAATGTCCTATATTATTCAACTTAAATTATTATTTTTAAAACACAAATAAATATGTTTATTTTATGCATCTCATTTATACATTTATTAAATATTGTGACAAAATTAGAAGTTATAAAATTAAAAACACATATGATTAATATATTGTTTCTCAAAAGTGGCTGTATTTTATAGATTTGAATTAACATATTGTATTGTTCTATTGAATTATCGATTGTTCAATTGAATTATTGATTGTTCTATCACATCAGCTTTTGCAACAACCCAAGAATAAATTTTATTTTCTATCCAGTCAATAATACAACATGCCGGTATTAAAACGATGTCCATGCATTCAGCGTGATGTTCAACGCATATCCGTACAGAGAACAAATAATTAGTGATGTTGAGGCGACTCCGCCTGAGCAACCTAGTTGTACCAACGGAGAACGAGCCTTCTAAAAAAAAATCACATTTTAACTTTTCAGACGGTGCAGAAAAGATACATTGTGAACTATTGATTTTCAGTTAGGGAGGGAGTGTCGTCAAGAATAAACTATGTAGATCCGCGTTTCAAAATTGGAACAAATATTTATGAAAAAATTTAACGATTCAAATATTTATATTCTCCATAGATATAATACATATATCCTCAATATACCTCAATATATCCTCACAACAGATAGTAATAGTTCTGAATAAATCAAAATAAGAGTTACCATTCCAAGAATTACATACCATCTTCAACAGTTTACAGGGATGTGGATATCCATTGAAATGAGCTTGTGGCGTTTGTTCGTATTAATATAATTTATTTAATGGACAAAAATGAGTCCCTCTAGACGGACGAATATCAGAATTATTTTTATTTATTATTATCTATTTTATCATGGTGACATTTTGTCGTGGTGACATTTTGTCGTGATGACGTTTTGTCGTGACATCAAATAGTATATATAAAACATTTTCTATTATAGCTTAATCTGTGAAGTCATTTTTTCCCAATTCTGAGAGACAGAAGGAAACTAATTACATTTGCTTTAAACTAAAAAAAATATTATGCTGCACAGCCGACAGAGGTTTAACAAAAACACGGGTTACTATAGTTACAAAGATAAAACAGAATAATACTCAAAGATTCGTCACCTCTAATCTTTTCATTTGATCGGTTGACATATTTCTTCCCTGTGTCAGCTGTTGATTCCCTTGATAGCAGCACCAACTTTATATGAAAAATCCGACGTTTTTTTTTACTACATTTCCCCAGCATAAATGAGAGATTAAGTGCAAACGAATTAAAAATTTTAATGAATCATGAAAAACTTGAATATGGATGTTTACACATCTGGGGAGTTTTTCTCTGGTGTATACAATATTTTAATCATATACATAGTAATATTGTATAATGTAGGTATAAAATATATCAAATTTTAGTTTTGTTGGAATTTTTAAAAGGATTTAGCATAGCTTAAATTCATTAAAAATGTTTATTTATTTTATGTTATAAATTTCTGATTTTGAAGAGGTATTTTAATAATAGCTAATTACTCTTGACATTGTTGCTACTCAACAATTATGTGTCACCTTAAAATTATTAACTTCACGGTTTATCAATTTCAATAATGCATACAAAAAAATACAAATAAAACTGACAAAAATGAACTCTATTTTGCTAAACAATTCAAACTATAATTAACATTTGATCGTTTGACATGATTAACAGACATGTTTTTCAATATTAAATAGAACGGAATTCGGGTGTTCTTTAATATCATCAACATTCTGAATTTCAGTTAAAAGTTGAGTTGATCAGTGCTAATAGTCAGATCATAACTAAAACCATTTTAGAGTTCAATATATAATTCTAATTTTTTATGTTGGCTGTTTTGATGGTTATGCATTTATAATAGCTAAATATTAGACTTAAAGAGTTCGGGAGGATAGATTGATTGACCATCTGATTTTCTCATGCATACAATTAATGTTTAATAATATAGGGCAAAAGCTCTAAAATTAAAATTTTTAACAATGAGCTAATTTGCTTAATAATATAAAAATTATTTAGGTAACCATATTAAATATAGGCCTACCATTACATACTATTTGCACACTATAAATATATAGCTAAACATGGTTATACATTTTAATAAGATATAGTTTCCCTTGAGTAGCATAATGTATATAAGTAAAATAGAAAAACAAAGCCTTGCTACTTAGTTATTAAAATAAGATATACGTTAATTTTAATAACTAAGTAGCAAGGCTTTGTTTTTCTATTTTACTTATGTTTATCCATGTTTATTCATTTTATATTTTTAATAGTTGGCTATGATATATCTGTGTAATTGAATTGACAAAATGTTTGTAAATGCAGTATATTTTATATGCGGAAAATGCCCATACCATATTAATAATTTGTATACATGAAATTATTAAAGTAGTCTTTATTAGACAACAAAATGTAATTACTATATGTTCGTTTTATTTATATGTATCATAGATATTGTACATTTATAAATAAAGTATCGGACGTGTAATCGTCGATATTTTGGTATAATGGATAATTGGATAACAATTTTTTTTTAAATAAATTGGATAAATATATATTTTTTAAAACTAGTAGATTTATGGTGCGGGGAAGTGATTAGGGTGTTTGATGTAATGCAGTTTATATCTTGAGGCGACTCTAAGTTTCCTAGCTGCGTTTAAAATACACCCAATGTTATTTTCCATCGGAGTCATGTCCACAGAGATTCCTGAACAGATTGCCGATAGTATAATTTATTGGTGCTATTATTATTTATCCAGTAAATGTCTAGATAATGTTTTTGCATGTAAACGTTACAATCGAAGTTCAGTTTTGCAGATATAATCAAATGTGCTGCTTGTGAAGGTATACATTTTTTTGATTGGTACTTTTTAAAAAAAATTTTTTTCATTATATCGATTTGTGTATCGAATATTCATTTATTCCAGTCTACGTTGATGAATTAATTATAATATTGTTACTTAACTATTATATATATATATATACATATACATATATTTATATATCGATTAATATGGATATTGTCAAATACAATAAATGTGTGATTTATCAACACAGCAAGCTTAAATTAAAACAAATAATGAAGTAATAATGGTCATTTTATATTGCGAGTAACTGTAACCATAATTCATGCTTTAGGATACTGTTCTCTTTTCTCTTTGCTCTTACCTTCTGCAATAAATGTGACATAAAATGTCTACACATAAGATAAATCGACAATCTTCCAAGTTTATATTGAAAATAATAAAATTTAAGAATACACTTATCTTTTACAGCAAACAGTGGATGTAGGGTTGATGATAGAGAAAGTTAAAATTGATCATTGTTTCATTTTTACCCTTAACATTTAATAAAAAAATATTTTAAACATTTCAATACGTCAAGTTGATATCAAATTCGCACATTGTAACCTTAGCAACAAGCATAGCTATCGAAAAGATAAACAATACAAAATTTATAAAAACATTTCTTGACCATTTAAAATGTGACGTTTGAAAACATTGTTTAAAATTTAGGTACTCAGTTTCGTGGTTCTAATTCACTTCAAAAACAAGTCCAGAAGTTTACTTTTGTTTAATGTTTATTATTAATTAATGAGTAAATAATTTCGGGAATTCTAAACAAAATATTTATAGTTTTAAAAAGAAAAGAAAAATGATAAATTATAATCAAATTGAATGGTTAAATATTCAATTTGTTGCGCAATTTATAAAATAAACTGTTTCAAACTTCGTTACATTAATTACAAATAAATTTTGTTATTATTGAGTGTATATAATGTGTGCCCACCACACTGAACGTTTTACCAGAAAAAATAAGATGTATTTCTAATTTTTTAATGTATAATATAAATATATATAATATACAATATTTATTTAATATTTTATCATTTTGATCATATTATTGTATAGAAAGTGGAACAAAAGTTTAAGGGTAAAGTCGCGCAGGCCTGACTGCTATAAATATTACGATAGCATACATTTTCAGTTTGTAAAAATAATTGAGCGTTAAGAAAAGCTGAAATGACAAGTTATTTTTAGATTAACCACATGCATATATAAACAAAAGAAAAATGGGAACAAATTGTTCTAGACAATTTCACAGTTTGCCCTTTTTATTATATCAACCAGATAGCAAGGGTGCAGATAAGGGAGAAAGAGCGAGAGCGAGAGAGACAGAAAAAGAGAGAGAGGAGAGAGAGTATGTGAAAAAGATAGTTATTGCGGGAAAGAGAGAGAGATAGAGTAAAAGAGAAGAGAGCAAAAGATAAGAAATTGAGAGAATTGGCGGAGTGCAACACTGCTGCCCTATTGACATAATGAGGTCGATGAGCTGAGCACATTTCATTAGCAATATTCAGGTCTATATGCTGTTTTGAGAAAACTGTTCACGTAAAAATCCATTTTGAGTGTTTAGAATTCGACCATTATACTACAGCCAAGTAGATCGAATTTCATCACTAAAAGCTTCGAACAAGTTGTGTTTCTCATTCCGGTTTCAGAAATAAATCCATGTGGAGCATATTTCAACAATATTAATGTCTATGTGTGTATGTCTATATAAAATTCATCAATTTTGATAAGCCTATTTAGGTAATAAAATATTTCTTTTTATGTTTTTTATAATAAAGAAATTTTAGTTAAAATTAAATTAAAATTAAAAATAACATAAATAGTGCCTTTTTAAATCTACAAATTGTTTCATTTGTTTACATTCATATTCTTCATCACAATATATATATATATTTAATATATTTGTCAATATTTAAATCATATAATATCATAAAATAATACCCAGCATGAGAAGGTACAACGCAGTCAATTTTCTCATAATATTTTGTAGAAACACATAGAATTAAAAATATGTCACATTGTTTTTAAATATAGAGATATTTACATATCCTGGGAATGGAAGGCATGTTTGACCAGGGTACTCCTCTATCGTTTTGTAGTACCCCCTCTGACTTTATACCTCTAGGGTCCGGATTTTTGCTGATTTGTTCGGAAAAACAAACAGATGGTAGCAGCATTATAGTTTATTCAATAGAAAATGTATAATTATAGAAAAAGCCAAATTAGATATTTCTTAAATTTAAAACTTAGAAATTTAAGTGTGCATTCAAATACAAATGTGAATAATTTTATATTTTTTGTAGAAAAATTTAATGAAAAATACTACTATCCCACCATACTCATGACCCCTTCAGCTTTGAGTTTTTATAATTTATATCGTATTTTCCAAATAAACATTTCTGAAGACGTCCGAAAAAAATCCGAACGTTTGGCAACCCAGCGGACAATACTATCAAAATCGTAGGATCTAAAAACTTCTTATATTAATTGGTTTTCACTTTTTATATAATTGCAATAATCATTTATCAGAAAGAATAGAATATCATACTTCATTTTAAACATACCACTATTCAAACAGCGTAATATCAATATGTAGGCCAATATCGATATTAATTGACAAAAAGTTACACTAAATGTGGCAAAATCTGACACTGTATCTCAACTATTAGAAAAGTGAAATTGAAAATATTTAATTAAATTAAATTGAAAGTAATTAAGTTGTAACTATTAATGAAGAACTCTCCAAAATGAGACATAGTGTAGCACAGTGGGCAACACACTAAAAAATCCATATTTATATATATATGAATGTGTAATACTATTTTTAAATTGATAAAATTAATAATAGCATTAAAAAACAATTAACACTAAAAGTTGCAGAGATTGTTAATAATATAGTCCAGTCAAATTGGCCCAAAAGAACAGAGGACCTAGAAAAAAAAGTGTAAGCTAAACATGTGCATGAAACATCAGTACATGGACCGGAAGAAAATATCAAAAATCCACTAAAATCCGTATTGGAAAAAATGTAATTAATAACCTAGTAAGTAAATATGAACTATGCATCTAATTTTGCTAATAATATGTAGAAGACACTCTGACGATTAAAATTATAAACAATATTATTTGGAAAAGCATGAGAAAAATATTATTAAAATGTTTATTTTCTTAAAAAAGTGCATTTTCACTAAAATTGTGTCAACCATATAGAAATTTTTCTCATTCTTTAATATGTAAAATAACAAAAAAGGCTATAACTTTTTTGGACAAAACGGATTTTAGTGGATTTTTGATATTTTGTTCCGGTCCAATTACTAATGTTTCATGCTAATTTTAAACTATATATACTATTCTTTCTAGGTCAACACCCAATTTGATTGGCCTAATAGTACATCATGCCTTAAGGGGCTATCGGTTGCGTTGAACCACAATTTATTTTATAAATATCGAGTGTTGTTCTCTTTATCTAAATATATACAATATTTAAAAATTTATAAAATATAATAAGAAAATTCACTGCAATGTGCCTGCGCGTTTTGTATGATATTGTATAATTTAAATATTGACAAATATTTTAAATATGTATAAAAATTATGATGACGTTTACTTGCCAGAAATCAATGGTTTTTTTAATAATTCTAATATAATTAGTATGCAATTAAACAAAATTTGAAAATAGTTAACAATAGTACAATTAAATTAACAATCGCAATGTAATTTACAATAATACTGCTTTAAAGTAATTTTGGATGACAAATACTACTTTCCTAAGCTGAGGAGCATCAAGAAACACTGTGCTTCATGATTTATTAAACAAATTTTACTAAAAGGTAATAATCTCGTAATTTTGAGTAACTGTCTATTCATAATATTTCATGATATTACCATAATATCATATTATTTACTACTGTAATATTACATAATACAAAACTCAAAGTGAGCTAAAAACATTCTTTTTAGACATTTTACCATTTTGTATGTATTTGTCTGCTGTTTAGACTATATTTAGTTGAAGATTATGCTCTTAACTATAATCATTATAACAAATAATATTGAATGTGAATATGTATTTCTTTAAAATATTTGAACATATTTAAGTGCAGTTTTATTCATTGTGATAGAGTCTTATTATTTATTATTAATACACATCATTTTAAAAAGTTACAATTTTCATTGTACAATATAGTATTTTACAGGGTTCTTTTATAACCTATAAGACATAACAAAAGAGTTTCATATATTAAATTTTTAGAGGATAACATAACACGCAAGTATGTTTTTTTCTGATAGTATAGCGTAATATATTACTATGTATACCTATCGAGTTAAGGAGCGCTTTTTGAGAGTTAATTAATATTTTTTCTTTTTGCAAACTATATTCACATTTAACTCTTAGAAAAAAACCATTTTAAATATTCAGTGTTTAATAATTTGTATTATAACAATTTTACAGAAAAATCAATATATATGTTAGCAATGTATGTTTACTTGTTCTAGAGTATAGTCTTCAACACAATGTTTTTAACGCAATAATGAAAAACAAAGTTAAATGTCTCTTATTTTGTTGTTTAATAAACACACATCTAAGTTTTATTTAAGAATGTCCAGTGCTGTTAAAATCGCTTAGTTTTGCCTAACAGCGTTCTATATTAGAGGCAGTTAAACGGGAGAATGTGAATGAATTTGAGTTGTTGTTGTTGTCTTGTTCCCGATTTGTTTATCTTGAACCAATTGTCAAGACACTGAGCCCTGAACACTTGATAGGGGAGCAACTCCGGAGCAAAAATCAGCACAAAAACGCAGAGTTTGTTTACTCTAATCTGACACTTCTCAAAACATGCCATTTTATTTTCCTCTCCAGAGTATAACCCTATAGTCTGCGGGGAATATTATAACATAAGTTTACAATTGATGCGGTTTGACAGTAATTTTAGTTATTGTAGAAGCAGAAAATTTATCAAAATTATTGTATTTTTTAAAAATGTTATATTAATATTACCTGAATGGTTTCAGAGTTGTTCAAATATGTTCAAATAATGAAACATGCAAATGTGAATTTATACTGGTATTCATACAACATTATGGTACCACCTAATATTTGTTTTAAAAACATGTTTTGTTTCAAAAATGATAACGTCATAAAATATATTTATAAATACATAATAAATATGTAAATCGGTTAAACATCTCGCTTTATGTAATGGACTGCTACTATTTAATAACTTTTTTTTTAAATAAAATGAACAGATTTTATCAAAAAAATAGAAAGTCAAATTAGTGATACAAAACTTATAAGACATGAACGAATATTAACACGCCAATATAAAACACAAAATAGTAATATTAATTGTGGCACTATTTTCAGAGGCCATATTTCAAAAAATATTATGTTTATATAAAATACGTATATTTACATATACTAATAATATATTGAATATTATTATATAATAAGTAGCAGTCACCTAAGACTATCTCGTGGAGGTCTGGACGTTCTGATCGTCATGCAAAAATTTGTCAGAAGTAAAAAAGAATACTTTACAAGTAGAAAACTATTTATTGCAATGTATGCTCATTTTAAACATTTGACTATGTTTATTTTCAAATTGTCAAACGGAACGAAAAGAAAGCTCCTGGTGGTGTGGAAGGCATGCTTCTAATGTGTTTATAAAATTATGAAAATATTCACGTGATGCAGACTTGTATAAAACATAATTTTTTACATCTTTTGAATTATGGATTTGACAACTTCCACCTGACATCCTGGAGAGTCCAAATGAGATATAATCGATGTTATGTCTTAACTCATATATGGTAATGATCTAATCAATATTTGTTCAACATTTTAATTATGTAACTCTATAGCAGAAGTCTTTTTTCTCAGGGAGAGTTGACTACTATTTTAACTACGGCCTATATCTGGAAGTGTTAATAACCACTACAAGACATTGGAATAACACACAATACTCTTCGCCCAAGTATAAGTCAACACCAAAATATAATAAATATTGTTAGTACTTCATCGGGTATACATTCTTTCAGATGACCAATATAAAACCTCTAATATTAAAATTAAAACTGATATATTCTAACACGTTTATATTATTCTATTTATAAATTAAAAACGCTTACACCTCATTAGCACTATTACAGATATAAATGCCATTGTTAAAGGTTTTATCATTACTTCCATTATTTATAATTGATTACATATTCAAACAATTATGTGTGTCAACTATACTTTTTTATCATACTTAATCCATAAAATAGATCACATAATCGATAATATAGATCTCTTAATCGATAATATATGTAGATCACTAAATAGATACTATAGATCACTTAACCGATAATATAGATCACTAAATAGATAATATAGATCACTTAACCGATAATATAGATCACCAAATCGATACTATAGATCACTTAATCGATAATATATGATCACTTAATCGATAATATAGATCACTTAACATTTTTAATAATTAAAATAGTTGTTTTAAATATTCATTCAAAATAATTCATATAACTTGTACAATGTTTTTTCATTATATATCAATGTCTCTGTTGAAGAGATTGTTTTCCTGAAATTATGCATATTGATATATTGCTTATGGCTATGTGTTTTCCTTATTTCAATGTATTACGGTCACAAACTGCAATCGTCTTTATTATTTGTAAAGTTGCTCATTTGCATCGATTTTGAAATTATTTACTTTTTGTAATTTTGGTGTAGTATACACATATTGTGTAGACCTTTCTACGTCTGTAAAAATATCACCATTGTGTATCAAGATTGACTTTTAGATAATAAATAATTGTTAGTTAATTTTTTTTCCAGTGTGACGAAATACCTACAGAAATAAAGTTGTAACAAATTCAATATCAATACACATCTAATTATTTATTTTAAAATATAAAAAAAGCATGTAAATTTTTTGATGCTATATTTTTATGAAAGATAAACCAGAGATCTGTTTACAAGTGACACTATAAATAGAGTTAGTTGTATCGTAAGATCAAGAAACTTTGCATAAATAATCTCTATTAGCGATAATAAAAATATTAAACAGATTTATTAAAATGTGTGATAAAGAAAATATATAAACCTTACTGGGAAAATCAAATCTTTTGTTTTATCACAAATATCAATGACATAAAAAACAAACAAAGTCAAATTCTTTAACATTAATTCAAGTTTAGAAATATATAAAAAGAAAATATTTCTTTATAAATGGATGTAAAAAACTATAATTATGTGACTATAACTAATCTTAGACGTCATAAAATACATATCTTCCCACATTTATGGCCAATGATTTCATCATTGCTCATGTTTATAATTCTTTTTTCGTCGACATGCGGAGATTTTAAAGAATTCCTTGTTTGTAACTAATTGCCGAAGGATTTAAAATATACGAAGAGAGACACATTTTCCGGTTGTCTTCCACACCCACTGTTCTTTTCCATTAAATGAATGTTCTTCTTTAACATATGTAAAGGTAATCGTTCATAAGCTACGGCTTTTATCAAACTGGGGGAAATTGCTATATTTTTCACTTTTTTTTTTTTTTTCATAGATTCACCTTTTTTAAATTAGAAAATTGATTGTCTAGTAGAAAACCTGTCCGTCACATTACGAGTAAATATATATGTATCGAAAATACCGCAAACATTAAAAAATATTGTAAAATGTACATTATATGTAAAATATATGTAATGTGCAATGAACATCAATTAGAACTGACTGAGAACATTTTAACCAATTTACTTGATCACCATTAAGGATAAAATTGAGTCTATGATTTAATTAATACATATGCTATCGGACAAATTTTGATTTAGCTTATTGCATGTTTCGTTCGTTTATGTTAATGTTTTTATTCATTAAATTCGGATTGGTGCGTGACTTGTAACTCAACTTGTTTTTAAAGTAAAAACGCGGAATATTTCAACAACAAAAATTTTTTCTTTCAAATTTCACTATTGTATTAAAAGTATTCTGTGTTGACATCCCGGTTTAAGAAGCAAAATTTAATTGTATATATTTATATTAACGTGGTGAACCATTGTAACTATATTATAATCATGTATGCGGCTAATCGAATAAGATTGTATATAAATATAATAATACACCAGAAACGTGATTTTATAGGATACATACGAGTAGTTTTATTATTGCATTACAAAATATTGTAAAAGTTATCTTCAAAAAGCAAAAAAGCCACACAAATATTAATAAACATATCACTATAGCATTTGTGCTATATCATTTCAATTTATATATTACATTTCATTTCATTATATTTCATTTAAAAAAAACTTTTAATGGAAATTAAGAAACCAAAGTTACGAAATCTAAAACAATTACCTAAACATATTTAAACAAAAAGACAAAAATATCTTAAAAAACTGCACACATTGAGTCCAATGTACTATTTAGTGACGCGATAAATTAAACATGTTATTTCTGAACTTTACTATGACTTTAAACAGCAAAATCTAATAATTTAATTTTTTGTTATGCTAAAAGTTTTTTATGGTTTTTGAAACAAAGATAACTACCTTATAACTACTTTTAAACAGTTAACTATGTATATGTTATACTCCATTACTAACCATGCAGTCTGTCCACATCCACTAGCGTTTACTCCTACTGACAGGACCATCCCTACCTTCATCAACTCAGCTATATTGATTTATAAGTATATAACACATCGATGTGTGCAGTTAATTACGTTACTATTTTTTAATTAACATTTAAATATGAAATAAAGAACTTGATGCAAAATTTAATTAATAAAAAAATATCACGCTGAGTCATATGGAATAAAATAAGAATAAAACACACATTTAAATATAATTAAAAAAGTATAAAACACGAAATGAATGTTTAATAAACATAAAGTAAAACTTGAAAGTGATAGTGATAGTTAAAGGGAAAGGGTACGTTAATAAGATTTAATTTGAATGCGGGTTTGCTGGAGTTTTATAATCAATAAATAAAATAAGAACGATCAATAACTCCAAATTATATATTTAATAATTTTAAAAATTAATTAATACATAACTTTCAGTTATTAATTGGTTACATTCTTATTTTCCTTATTGTGAAAGTTAATAATAAAAATGAAAATGATAGAGGTGGTTTAGAAATTGTTTTAAATACATCACATGGTGGTATTTTATAATATAATATAAATAATATTTAATTTGTATTCATATTATGTTTTTCTTCTATTTGATTTTTTTTTTCAGTTGTATAGTCATAATCATAACTATTACCAGTAAAAGTACAAACTTTTAAAGAGGAACATATGATAACAAAGTACATGTAGTTTTTTACGAGGGTACACAAGTACCTATAGTACCTATACCTACATAATATTGAAATTGCGTATATTATATGCAATTAGAATATATTATATTTTACTGTAATTGATAAGAGTTAAGATTAAGTTTATATATATATATATATATTAAAGGAGAAAGACTAAATACAGTGACAAAGTGACATGTAATACATTTTTGATGACAAGAGTATAATATAAAAAAGAAGGTTAAATAGTAACCTCAACATAGGTCTTGAAGCTTGTTATTACA
>JAUZND010092106.1:0-14783 GCA_034780555.1 Coelogynopora nodosa | reverse complement strand
CAATGTCATATTTAAAAGTTATAGCAAAATAATCTCAAAAAACAAGAAAAAACAAGGTGATCATAATAATATGTCCCTAATTATTTTTTATTAACCCTTTACTATATATCTTTATTAAATATTCACAAATAATAGCATTAAAAAGCTTGAATATTTATTGTAAGGTTTAATCGGCATTTAAGGTGATAAATATTACGATAATCAAAACATATTCAAACAAAAAAAATTAAAATTATATTTTTCAATAAAATTTGAAGCATCAATTATGTGTATTAGTTGTAACAAATTATCAACAAATTATGATCATATATCGTCGAAAGAAAACATTTATTGAAGTAGAATTAACTTGTAATTTTCAATGAAGCGTTATCACGTAACTAATAAAGTAAAATTTAATGTATGAAATGTCCATTAAGGCCGGTGTTGAGTTAGAATTTCAAATGAATCAGAATAGAACACTTAAAGCACTATACATTGTCATAACTGAGCGCATATAGTTTTTGCTCATAGTCTTGCTACTGGTAAAGTATAACGAAATATTAACTAAATCGACCATATCTAGTAAATCAATCAATCAGTGTATCACGTCAGAATCAGACGTTGCTAACAAGACAGTTATCTGTTCGATTGCAGAATGATGTATTTCTTTTCTGCATTGCTGAATGACGTCCAATAGCATGGCTCCCGTCACTCCTGATATCCAAGCCAAGAAAGTTAAGCGTTGGCGTTTTCACGTTAATTTTTCCTGTATTTTTCTGGTCTACAACATTTTCCAACTGTTCCCTCCTCATCAAATGGCCCAGAAATAGGATTTGTGTTGAAACTGTAGTTATTTCATCGGCTACCCCGATGTTTCATCCATTTCCAGTACCGTTTCAATCGGGCTTCTGTCCATTCTCCTGATTCTTTACACTTTCTGTAGAAACCACAACATTGATGCCTCAAGTTGTTCTTGAATTGTTTGACTGATACTTTATGTCTCACGGGTTTATATAACATAACATTTAACAAACGTAGTCCAGAAGCAATTCCTCAATGCTAGGATATTCCCCTTCTTTGCTAATGCAATCTGTCATTATAATTTGCAGCCACTTCGCAGCTGATAAAGAATGACTTATTAGTTACTGGAATTGGTTTTTTCTTTTCCAGGTTTACTCCATTAACCGTAATGTAACTTGGAGGAGATATACAATGTGCGGTGTTCTTTGAAAGTACAATGACAAGTCGTCGGCATAGAGTTGGTTGTCACTCCACAGCATCCGAGTTTCCTTTCATTTACTTTATAACTATCATAATCATCTCTGTGTATTAGAAAGAATAAGTTGCGATCGGTGTTAAAGAAGTTAAATACGTTATTTTATTAATGTTGGGTTCATTTCCAATAGATGATGCCTTTCAGTTGTTTCATCATTTTAAATATTTACTAATTTAATATTTATTTTTAAAAAAAATATATATTCTTTTAATTATGAATCTATTTTAAAATTAAAATAATAAGATCATATTATTATAGAGTACATTTTAGTTAGAAAAATTTTTGTATATAAATACATTGACTTAAGTATGACCTACCTCACTGAATACAATTCACAAAGTTTAGTGTCGCATATGTTTTGTACAATATCTTGCTATTCTGAACTATCATCTCTAAATGAAGTCAACATATAAAAATGGTATGTATATACGTAATATTCTAAACTCACAGAATTATTTGTTTATCATTAGTTTCTGCTATAGCTGTTTGTTGCCTTAATGAGTTTATGCTTTGAAAACTGCAATATATCGATTTATCTATATATCAATCGACAATTATAGCTTCTTATTCTTCTACACGTACATAAAAATATAATATTGTATCCTTTAAGCATATAATTTTTTTTTAGCTAGTCAAAACTTTAAGTGGTAAAGTATAGTTAAAACAGATACATAAAAACTGTCATTTCTATGACAGCAGACGGCAGGAGAGATGTCTACCCAATTGTCACTGCTAATTATCCCAATAGCGGTCATGCATGCCTATACCTCATCATAGAGATATAATGAACCACTTCTAAACTGGTTCATTTCACATTGGGTCTTTTCCATCTCGATAGAACAAACACGTAATCAGAGATATATATATATATATACACTATTTATTATAAGACTTCTATCTCGTAATAAACTTTGTCTCATCCTTTTATTTATTGAAAGCAATAGACAACATTTTCATTATTTTTAACGTTTACTTTATGGTTAATAAAATAATTGCACAGCGTTTCTGCTTTAAAATGTTAAAATTTTAATTAAATTTTCATTCAATATACAATACATCCTTTATTTTAATAGCGTCATATTTTGAAATATTTTATGTAAAAAGAGGTTAAACATATAAATATTTTTTATGTAAAAAACACAATACATTTTTTTTTAATTCATTTAGAAATTAAAAAAAGTATATTCGTTTTAAAATTGTATTAAAAAATAATTTTAATGCAAGGTTTCGTTGAACATTTGTTAAGTCTCAAAATTAATATTCTTAATCTACCCCATCATAAACTAAATAGAATGGTATGATGTGAATTGTTTATTTTCGATTATATCGGCTTGAAATAGAATCCAAAAAGCAATTACAACCGATCAGATTAATGAAAATCTGTTCATTGAACGTCTGTCTGTACGTACAGTGTAAAACAAGATTTATTCAAAATCCGTTACAAACACATACGTATGGCAATTTCACGTTTTTTAAAGGATAAAAGGCTTATTGTCGGACATTCTGACACACAAATAAAGTTGTTTTATAACGCTACAATTATTTCATTGTAAAGGCCGATTAGCTTTATTTTAATAAATTAAAATATATAGACGATATATAAAATCCAGAGTAATGTATTCAGTAAAATGAAACAAATTTCAACAAAATTCAACAAAATTCCAAAAAATTTACTAAATTAATCAGTAAAACTTAAGACAAATTTTAGTTGCAGCAAATAATCATTGATCGATCAATATTTGTTTAATTCATTTTTAATTCTTTTTTAATACATAACTAGCAAGTAGAAAGTTATAAATAAATGTCAAATTTATTAAAAAATCAAAGTTCAAAGTTCAAAGCTATAATGTATATTCATCTCACGAGGAGAAGTACAATTATGATCTTAGAATAGTTTATAAATAAAACAATTTCTGACGGTAACAATAAGAACAATTTTCACGGCTTAATATTTGTGTCAATAGCTTTTTTATATAAACGCATCCTTAACTTAATTTATCTTCTACTATTTTAAAATAATTGTAAGTCAAAGATTTAGAATTTTAACATTGAAAAAATTATGTTTTACCTGCAGAAACTTTGCCAAAAATTAATAAAAATTAGTTGTTAATGATAATTAAATCCATTCTATAATATATGACTGAATATTTCCATATTGTGATCTTTTTGACCATTAATGAATTTAGACACTTGAATTTTTATTTTAACACATAAATTAAGACAACATACTACTTAATAACAATATACATATAACATATGTATGATATTTTTAGTAAAATATATAGATTTTCAAAAACCAACTTCAGAAATTTTATAGATCAACTGACAAGCTAATGTCCAAGCTATATCAGCTATAACTTTTTACGTAATCTTTATTATACAAAAAACATTTTGAACTAAAATTTTATAGAAACTAATACACCATTTCTAAAATTAGAAAAACATGCAATTTGTGTGCGCTTAAGTTATAGCGGTATTTAACTAAACCAAATGTATTGGAAATGTATAATTTGTTATATACTTAATATTAAAATTACTGTTTCACACAATGATTTAGTTAAAATCGTTCCTAATTTAAAAGAAATTTACTGAAATATATAGAAAATATCGCACCCAACAATGATCATCTAAAAGTATACTCGGACTCTGTATGTTTCGATACGATTCAGGTATACATGGCCGTCTTCCACGACCTTCAACAGTCCCCGGAACACTTCTTGGCCGACCTCAATGAGGCGAGTATTTTTGGTAACATTGGAGAAGTCATTACGGCCAACTTTCAGTTCTGGAACAGTTGCCTCTCACTGCCGCTATGTCGCTCGAGAATGACGGGAGAAATGATGAATCCCTCCTTGCTTAAAGATGGATTTCTTGAGGTAAAATAAAACTGGCCTGGTGATATATCTCTATTGGTAAATATAGATAAATATCTGTTACTCTGTACTTTAATAGGTGTGTGTAAATACTAGGGAATCTACGACATAACCGTTTCTTTAAAATGATGTCTGCATTATTATCGAATTTTAAGTTTGAATATTGAAGCTTTAAAATAAAATTTAATAAAAGAGGATTGCATTTTATATTTTAGATCATTTAAATTGTTTCGATATGTTACGTTTTTTTACTAAAAAATGATTTTATTCAAAACTGTAACAAAGGAGTTACAATTGTGATATTTCTTAATTAATAAGGTAATGGAAAATGTTATATCTAGGTAATTTCGGTAAAATTCATTTATAATGCACAATATGTAAGACCTTAAATTAAAAATTCACGATAAAATAAAATACAAATATATATTAGTTCTGCTTGTATTAACTTTCAAATAGTATTGCATAATATTGAATTTATATTGCACATTATGAGATAACATTAAACTATTTACCTTTTTGTGAATACAAGAATTTAAATATATTTTTTAATGTTTAGAAAACACAAAGTTTTGAAACAATTAGACCGTAAATCTATTGAGGTATAATTATATATATATATTCTTACACAACATTTAAATGTTACAATATAAGTTTCGACAATATTATTAAAAATTCACTAAGGTTAAAAATTAAATCCTTGTTTCTGTTGTTTGGACATCTATCGGTAAAGTTAATTTAACCTTTAATGAAACCTCAAAACAAATAATAATTTAGTTTGAAATATTATTTTAAATACAAACAAAATGGAAATTGAGGTATTATTTTAGAATTATTATTATTCTAAATATTAAAAAAACGTCTATTAGTCGACAAGCAAGAACTGTTTTTGTTTTCTAAAATTGTAGAATTGTTCCCATAAAACAGCAAGAAAACAAAATATGTGTTTCAGATTCCAGACAACAAAATAACTAGGTGGAAGCAAAATTAATCCCAAATGCCGGCAATCATATGGCATCCAACATTGGTACTCTGTAATATTACATTTAGGAAAATAATGAAAATGTTTAAATATTTGTAGAGATTTTTAATACAAAAGTTAATAAATTGGTTTATATTAGGTTGCGGATGTAATTATTTGAACATTTTAGCGCACAAATCATTTTTTTTAATAATATACAAAATTATAAATACATAAAAATATATTTATTAATGTATAAATACAAATTTTCACCATTATATCATAAGTAGTTATTATATAGAAAGTTTATATAATTACTATTTATGTATATGTAATATATTTCCGTTTGACAAAAACCATAATATTATATAGATAAATAAACTAGGATGATATTTATTACTAAAAATAATAAAAATAGATATTTTCCACAAATTGGGTCATCCACATTTTTACGATAGCAAATTATACAAGAAATATCTCTATAAGCAATGGAAACATTTCAATACATACAAACATATAAAGAAATAAATGAAATGTAATTGTAATGATTATATTTGGAGTATTTAAATAAAACATTTCTGATTTTTTTACTTTTATCAGTTTTGTGCTGATAATATTTAAACTTTAAAAATTATAAAATCAGCATACACTGTAAATAAATCTGATGATAAAACTCTGTAACCACTTTTTCGTAGACTACATACATGTATATTAAAAAAATTAAATATAAACCCTTATTATATTATTGTATAAATATTAATTCATCGTTGAAACTATTTCAGAAATGTATTTTATAAAAAAATTCTCTGAATTTTATGAATTTTAGAAAATGTGTAACTGCATGTATTTGAGCAATTAAAACCGACTTTCAATATAATATAATGATAAATATATGAATATTCGGCTAACGCGATTAGTGTATAAAAAGTTAAATTGGATTTGTTTTTTAAATTTAAAGAATGGTGTATGTTAGTGGAAAATATGTGATTCACATTGATGAATAACATTTATGACTCATATTGATGATTCAGATTCAGAGTAAAATATTAGTTATAGTCAATCAATGGCTTAAGATATGTTTTTCAAACAAGACCACAACACAAATAAATCATAATCTATCATTAGTATTAAAATATAAACCTGCAACAAATATATGCACTTATTATATAACTTGTTATTTCAGATCCAAAACATATTCGCGCCCTACGCAATCTTCTGCCAAAACTATAACCGTATAATTAGCTTTATACAGACGCAAGAGAAAGATAATCCTATTTTTGCAGCATACTTAACTGTAAGTTATTATTTGATACATATTTTAATTTCATAAGACGTATTTTGCATGTATAAAATAATGTTATAGGAGTGCTCTCGATTGTAGTGTATAGTTTAAATAGATAAAATGTGTATTATCATGGTTGACATGTTTAAATGTTAAAAGAGTGCCACTTGCATCAATGCACAACATGTGTGAAATAAGTGGATTTTTGATTTACAAAATACGTTAAATGTATAGTAAAACGCTGCAAAATACACTGTGTATAAAACGCTACAAGTACACTGTGTATAAAACGTAAAATGTTAAATATGTAAAGTATAAAAAAATTATAAATATTTTAATGACGTATTATAACCAATACCATTATAGGCTATCTAATTATGCATGATTTATGGATAATTGTGATAAATTATCGCGGTGCTTTCTCATACTTTGATGAGTCAATAATAATGATCTGTAACTTCCACTTAGAATAAGTATAATATATAGATCGTATCAATGTTTAATAAATAATCAATTTAATTTTTTTTAAATTTAATAAATTAATTGATGTATTTGTTTAATTTAAAGAAAAATATTAAAAGAAAACAATTTTCAATAACAGTTTAATACTTTTATTTCATACACCTATAATTATATCAAATAAGCAATAAAAAGTTTACACCACAACAAATAACGAAATGTAATATAAGTTTAGATAAAATGAATACTGCATAGTGTATTTCCATATCATGGATGGCTTTAGAAGATTGAATCATTAAAACTAATGATAATTTTAATGTCTTACAAGCTTAATAAATATATTAAAAATATATTTTTTTAAACTCAGTAATGAGAGATATCTGCTAATTGATCGGAATCTCTATATTTCGATGATTATAATTCTACAATATCTAATCTATTTAGCTAATAGACAATAATACGAATATCACTATTTTCACCATCATATATAGCTAATACTCTAAAAATTGAATTGAATAGGTAAATTCAGTAAGAATTGAACAAAAATATAAGGCATAAAATTATAAGTGACACAATTCTAAAATATTGAAATAAAAAATTAAATAAGGACTTTTACTAGTTAAATTCTACTTAAAATAATACTGGTCCAATTATTTAATTTAAAGTATAATTCATTTGTTTATGGATATGCAAGAGCGGGTTTAAGGGAGGTTTGAGTAATTCCAACGCACTCACCTTTTTAATGGTGTTTGTACAAATAAGTATAGAGGGCAGCAATGTAGAGTGTGGTGAGTGAGGGACTAGACAATTTTAGGACAGATTGCGAGGAAACCGGTGGAGCTGGGGTGGGATTGGATATTACTATACCTCATTATGGAATATGTAAACAATTTCAAGAACGATCATGATTAACTGTCTAAAAATCAAGGAAGATAGAATTACATTTTAAAGTAAAACAACCATTCTATAATGAACGGCGTAATCCCAGAGTGGATAAAAGACATAGTATACATATACCTTGAGGGGCGGCCTAGTAGGCTCACGAATGGCGTCAACAGAGATGTAATACAAGAGCACCAAAAATATTTTAAAATATTTAGAAACATGTCCCAGGTTAAACAATTGTATAAGGATTTGAATCAGATACGTAGCTGAGTTTTTTCGTAAAATATTTTTACGAAATATCTGCCTTATATAGAAATACAGTTGAATCTAATATTTATAACAAACAAGAACATTATATATATATATATATATATATCGTATGCTAAACAAACGCCAAAGTGTTATAAGTGAGAATGTATTCAACCTATTTTTAATCTCTTTGAATAATCGATTTCATTTTCTTTAACTTTTAAAGAAAACAATAATTTTAAATTGAATATGTTTCATAATTTATCGTTATAGACAAAGTTGAAAGAAAGACCACATGATTTTATAATTACTTTTTTTATAGTGTACATTCACAATAGTAAGTAATTACTACTGTTAACAATTTTAAAAAATCTCACTTACCCGGTATATATATACATTTATGAACATATGTGTAAATGATTTTGTAGTCTGGAGATTTAAATGTAATTCAATCAGGTTCAGTTGAATAAACAGTGTTTGCATCTACCAATCATTTAATGTTTTCTACTGGTTGAATATAACTTAGTCTTCACCATAGACTAGTCTCACCAGTTTCACTAAAATAGTTTAGTGTAATATAAAGTATACTAATATAGAGAATAATAATGTATGTCCATTTATAAAACAATCGTTAAATCCTGCAAATATTGTTATTGTAAATTACCTTCAAATGCCACCGTTTTTGTGTACACTTCGCTCGAATTTGAGCACTACAGTACTTAGAAGGTTATAATTATTATGGTTGTATAATGAATACTTATGTATTTTATGTTTGAACCAATTATTGATGATCGTTGAAGAATCCAATGTTTGTATCTCTAATTTGACACGATTACCATTAGATTTGAAAATTACAATTACACTCTTTTATGTTATTTTATTTGCAAGTGAAAAAGGTTCACATCCCACCCAAATAGTGAATTGGTATATATGTGCGCTACTATAATTGATCTATTCCAAAAATTGTTTAGTTCCGTGCTTTGAAATAATTTAATTGCAATTTTAAAATCTGTTTTGAATATTGTCATTAAATATCCAAAAATAATCACTTAGAAAAAGTATAGTGTGTAATATTGTTTAACTGATTTCAGAGGTAAAATTTTGTGACGTCATCACTTAATTATTTCCCTAATAATTCGTCATTTTTTATGATTTAAAAAATGTTTAAAAAAAACAGCACATAGCTTCACCCCTTCCCCCTTCCCACCCCAATTTGGTTGTAGTAAAGTCGACTTTTTTGCAGTTTGACTTTTTAACTGTTAATTCATTTCATTTGATTTTTTTAATCTAATGCTTTGATGCACATTTTTAAATTATCACTGGTCTACATATTTATTTATATTGGAAAAATGGTCACTTTAATAAAAAAAAGTTATGTTATAATTGAAAAAAGTGTTAAAAACACAAAATAGACAGTTTTAATGATTACTTTATAAAATGCATTGATTATTTCAATGAATACGGTAATGACAAGAAATAAAATCTACAGAATTCTATTCTTATTATTTATGACAACTTGTTATGCCAATAATGAAGCTAGACAGGATTTTGTATTTTTCATTAAGTCTGTCTTTGAAAGTATCATTAATAAGGTACAATATAGTAGAATTCTTGTTTTGTTCAAATTGTGACAGTGTGTTTTCATTTCAATTTAAAAAATGTTCTCTTATACGAATACGTTTAATTAATTCTTGCTATAGTGTATGATATATAAATAACATGTAATATAGTCTATGTTACATAAATAAATCCTATTTTTACTGTGAACTTTGAAAGAAATTGTAACAGTCAATAAAAAAATTCATTTGCATTGTAAGTACTAGCGATCATTTAATTACTGAGTTTTATCTACTAATATAACGTACAGATAAAGCAGATCTATACATAAACAGTACAGCATTTAATTCAAACACTTCTAAATGTATTACATTATAAGCTAAACATTTACAAACATATGTTATTGAGAGTGTTAGTTCAATTAAATTCGATAAATTGTATTAAACAGTTGTAAACACACGGTTCTATATTGATTAACAAAATAATAAAACCTAAAAAATGCACTTTATCAATCACAATAATATACAGTTATTTACACACCATTTTTGAATATTACGAAATATTCTCCGATGTTTGTGAATATTCTACGAGCCCGCAGGGCGAGTTGAATATCACTAACAAAGTTATATATCAAATATATATACAAAGTTATAATATCACTAACTCTGGTCCGCCATACCTATAGGGTTATGAGATAAAGAATTTAGAGTACTATCACAAATAAGTACGTGACTTTAATCATAAATGTTATATGATAATATGAAATAAGTAATAAATCACTTAACCGAATAAATTAGACATACAAAACGGCTTCCTCTCGTTATAACACATCATCTCCAAATAGTTAACATTCATAAAACTAAACACACTAATTTTCTCATTAGCCTACTGACTGTTTCAAAAATCTTATGTAAAACCACCAATAGCAACTTTTTATCGTTTATTTATTATATAAGAAACACCATAATACATACTCATCCGTAAATAAATAACACTAATGCTAACAACACTAAATGTGGTAATCCTCTTTGTATGTGTTTTCACTGTTTTATAAAACGTAATGAGAATATAATTCACAATAAAATCCATTATATTAAAGCAGGTTCATCGTTCATGTCGTTCAAAATGTTTATATATTTAATTAAGTGCAATAAATGTGAAAAATACTTATTATATGGGTGAAACTGAACAACAACTAAACCATCGCTTAGATCGCCATATATTTAATATGAATAATGTTAGAAATAATACATATTATACGATATTAATATTGTAAACTATATACATTGCGCCTAAGATACATATTCATCAAACAATAAAATAATCACTTAGTGTTAGATATTTGGAGCACTTTAGTTCATAAATTGCTTCAATCGCATAATATTAGCATGTATATAACCCCATAAATCATATTGGCTATAATTGAAATCTTGAACTTTTGACAAAATCCACAAAACATATTTACTGATTGTTAAAATATTTAAATACATTCGATTTATTGTAAAAAGTTATTAATTTGTATTTTATTATTACTGTTATTAGAATATTATATTATTCTTAATATAGTGTATTCTTGAAATAATATTCACCATATAGATTTCTACTCTTTAATTTGTCATTTATCATTACATACACTCCCAATTACTATGGCAAGCATTGCAAAGTTTAATAATGTGACCTACTTGCATGTCTATCCATATCGAACTTTATTTATGTTTCAATGATAAATATATTTATTAAGGACAGTTTAAACTTTGTTATTCAATTTTTTTTTAATAAATTGTTTCATCCCACAGAAAAATTTGAACAAAAACTTTATATGAGTATCGTTGTATTTAGTAGTAAATCAATATTTTAGGACCGATAAGATTTATATTATAACTCCACTTTAAAGGTGATAGATTAGTTTATTATGAGAGGTGGGAGAAAAAGTTTTATGTTTAAAATTTTTTTATTTATTTGTGTAACCCACTTATGTTAAAAGATTTATTGTAATGATAAAATCACATTTGACCTACATGTAGTACTACGATTATAAAACAATAGATTTTTATATCAATTTTTGTTAAATACCATTACTAAATTTACCAATATACAATATACAATAATTCAAAATACAAAATAAATCTTAATTTAATGCTAATATAATATCAATAGATGTTTATTTTCTGGATCTACCATTTCTCCCTTATATATGTGCAGTGGGCGAACAATCAGAACAATTTAAATCGGGAGGGTCTCGCTGGATTACTCTGCCAGCCATTTCAACGGATCATGAAGTACGGTCTCATACTGTCCATGATGAAGAAGTACACCACTGACCCACAACAATGCTCCGATCTTGAGGAAATGGTATGCTAGTATACTTAAATTTTTATAAAATGTATGGTGTCTCATACTATAATTCCATGCTCTATATAACACATTATTTCTGAATAAAAATAAGGAGAATTAAAACAAAACACACTATGAATATATCGGTTTCATATTTTAACAATTTGTCCATTCTTTGATTAAAATTGCAATAAAAAACTATTTTAGCCAATGTTTATTTTATCTTTTTTAAAATGATATTATTTACTTTCAAGAAAAAAGTATTTATTTGAAACTCTTGAATAATGTAGAATCTTATTTATACTTTTTGTTTTACTGTTAAAACAATTATTATACTTCGTATTATTTATTTTTTTAATTTAGAAAACAAGGAATGATTGTTTGTCCGTAATTTGATATCTTTTTTGTTTTACATTCTAATAAAATGTAATCTAAGTTTTTCAATCAATAAATGAGAATAATATTAATTTCAATACAATTAAGTGGGTACAGATTTATACAGTTGTATCTTTAGTTTTTTTCGAAAGTATTAAAAAAATTAATTGAAAACATATAAAAGATATTGTCACTGAATAAAAAAAATAAGGGAACACACATTAACTCAAATTTCCAAATAAATCAATTCTTCTCGAGAAAATTGATAAGTATCAAATTAGTTTTCTGTTGGCTTCTTCTTCATCAAGTAGTTGTTGTGTCCTTCGTCCGAAATGTCAGATTCAATTGGTGTATATTCTACTTTACAACAGGAATTTTATTCCCTCTAAAGTTAATTGAATGGATTAGTCCTTCAGTAGTTCCCGTGTCCTTCGAAATCTCATAATAATGTCTACTTTTTCTATATAAGAAAAACGTTCCAAAAATACATCCAAAAGATCACCTTTAAATTATGATATTGACAACATATATACATATGTTTGTAAATTATAAACAAGAAACTATTTTGTATAATGTGCATGACATGGAGATTCACTACAAAAAAATGCATTAATGTCCTCGCTCAGTTGTCTTCGGATAAAAATATATTACACTATTCCCATAACATTTACTATAAAGATCTCGTTTAATACGTTATAAAAAATTCAAATTAGATAAAATATTAATAATCAACTTTAGATAAATTGATTAAAATATTATTCGTTATTTTTAATCAATAAAAAATGCATGTCAGATACCTTTAAATTCATATTGTAATTGTGAATAAATTAGAAACTACTCTAGTATTACTTAAAATATCAGTAAAATTGTTTGGGCACTATTGATGTTATAAAATATTTTATTTGTTAATTTTTAATCATAAAATTATGTCAGCATAGCAAAGTATTCTCCTGATATATACTCAATCTCAAACCATTTAAATAAATGTATCAGAAAAAATGTGTTTATGTAAATTTTTCAATAAATATTCAATAAACTCAAAAAATTAAATCAAATTAAGAAATTATAAACTAAAATTATCAATGTTTTATTGATAAATCCTCTGTTGTTCATTTTCAAAATCGTTGAAAGGATCATTTTAAACTATCGATTATACACGATAAACGTTCAACGACTTTTACTTTTATCAAATCGCCACATTGCACTTATAGGCCCCGTTTTTTGTAATGTTACAAGCAATAGTAGTTTAATTGCATATATAGAATACGTATCTCTAAAAAATACTTATTTTTAGCTTCACAATACTTTCTGACTGTCCTGTAACCTGCGCAGGTTCAAGCGATACATCAGTATCTAGACCAGATCAACACCACGATGAACGAGAGAGCCCATAAGGCCAAACTGGAGCAGATCGCAGCCCGCCTCGAGTCCTATGAAGTCTTCGAGACCCCGGGAGAGGAGTTCGACCGGCTAGTGGAGACTGGATACTCGCTGGTGCGCCTGGTGAAGCCCATGGCACACGGGGCCGGCCTGCGTGACTTGATTAATCAGGGCGTCCTCCGGTTCAGAGAGGGACAAAGCAAGGTGAGGCCGCCGCGTGAGAGAAAGAAGGTTCTGTGGGTTTAAGGCACAACTGATCAACAAGGGCAATTTTGGCCCTCCCCATTTTGAAGGAAATTAAAATTATAACGTTTTTAAAAATGAAGATTTTTACATCATATTTTCACATTTCATTCGTTTTGTATTTTCTCTTTTTTGTTTTTTCTCCTCTATTTCTTCTTTTCTTTTCTTATTTATTTTTACTTTTCATTTTTCACCTTTTATCACCCCTCAAGATTTGATAGCCTTTTTATTTTACCTTTTTATTCCATCCTTCTCTGTTCTTTTATCTTCTTTTCTTCCCTTAGTGCTTTTTTCCCTCCCCATTTTTCCCTTTTATCTTTTTTCTACTTGTTTTACCTCCTCCCTCTTGTTTTTTTCCGGTAAAATAATTTCCTTTTATTCGCTTATTTAGGTTTGGTGTGTGGTATAAGTGAGACAATTATTGGTCTTAGCAAAATCCACTCAATAGTAATCTTCTCTTGTAACATGAACATAAAAATACTATAAGAATAATATTCATTTTTCGGTTCCAATAAACAATTTGCGCTGTTTATAACAAGCCTAAATAACATTAATTATTTAATTGTCATCACTTTTTTTGCTCACTTAAATTACGTCAGTATAGTGCACCCATGAAATTTAGAATAATTTTTTTTGCAAATCTAGTAAAGAATATTAAAATGTTGCATATATAAAAATGCTATAAGTTTAAGAATTTATTCAATTATTAGTTCCCTAAATTTTCAAGTTAATACAGTAAAAGCCATTTATTCTGCATTTGTTGATTTTTGATTTTTATGTGTCACAAATACAAGTTACATTTAAGTATTTAACTCATTAAAATGAAATCATGACTAACCTAAGAAATTAGACACATTAATTGTCTAAAAGACTAGTTAAGGACTATCTGACAGACTTTTTCCTATTACACTTTAATTTATTTCGTATTTTGTA
>JAUZND010092105.1:0-14784 GCA_034780555.1 Coelogynopora nodosa | reverse complement strand
GGGGGGGGGGTATGGTCTATTTTTAGCCATGACTCATGAATCTATTTAAAAGTGTGGTCGAATCGACCCTTCCTATACTACTGGAATGCGACGTATCTAGTTCAGGTGCCCGGGCCACACCAGGGGGAGAGTTTCGGTTTTGAGGGGAGGGTGGTATAGTACAAAGACTCCTTCCCTACTACTGGTAAAAAGATAAGTATCAAACAGTGCTCAACTAATTCATAAAATTACAATAATTTTATGAGTGGGCTTTTCGATTAACTATTTTTAATATCCATTTATTTTCAAAATATCTTTAACATTAATATTATCGTTGATGTTCAATACTGTTTAAATGCACAATTAAAATGATTAAATTTAATTTAGGTTTAACATACGTTCACGTGGGTTATACATACAATCATGGAAAATTGTTCATATTGATGTGTCTGATTTTTTAGTATTGAATGGAATGATTTAGTTTTGTTTGGGAATTCATTAGTAACATTTATCAACTTTTCAGTAATTTTATTATATTCAAAGTGCTGTGGATTCCGCGTTACATATTTTTTGATAAGGTCGACAACATTATTAGGAAAATGTATCCAATTTAGAACATTAGTGTCACTTCTGATTTCAATCAATATTAGAAACATATTTTCAAATATTCTTTAATTAGACAGTGATGATAAGACAATGTGAAAAGTAGTCTACCAGACAAAATTATAACAAAACTTTTGGATACAATAAAATGGGGTATATTTGATGCATTCGATATCAGCAAACTTATTTTTACGTGAAGCATGTAATATTAGTTTTTATCGATAATATTTCTTTCTTTATTTATAAATATAAGATAATATTTTTTCAAAAATTATATTGAATTTATTAATTACATCAATGAAAGTAAAACAAATGTACTAGACGATACAGCAATTTATATATAAAATACATAATAGTATATTGTGACTTATATTATAAATACAATATATATATATATATATATATATATATATAGCACAAAGTTTGTTGCCAAAAAATAGAAAAATATTTTTGTAATTGTAATGTACAATACACCAATTTAATATATTACACAAATACAAAAACATGTGTCGTATATAATATAACCATTTCGATGGTCTAAATATCAATAAGCATTTAATTATCACATTTGCATTGACTTAAATATTACATCAGCACATAGAAATTCAATTGACGTAATTGTTATATAAACAGTTAACAAATAAGTTATCATAAATTTGTTATTTTAATCATGGATATATATAAACTATAAATATATATTGTAAACTATATAGTCAACTTATAATTTAAATTTATATATACTTGATTAAATCTATCTATGGTTTTAATAAAATTTGTATTCCATAATAGTCAAGTCAATATATTATTATACCCATCACTAATTGCAACATACACGAATTTGGTACCACTCGATAGAGTGTTTTATATTATACATAAATGTTATATATTGTACATAAAATCAATAAAAATAAATTTTCAATTTATATTGTATGAAAAAAAGCAGATATTATTCATATAATTATTAATCGACTCGTGTTAGAGAACGTCTTCTACAGTAAAATTCAGACTTGCTTACTCCAAAAAATTGGATAAAGATTCGGGTAGTTTATTGTCATTAGATTGAACATGCTGCCATAAAATATTTGGTTCAGACAAAATAGAGAATAATGAAGATTGTGCACTAAGTGATAATAATATAGATTCCGACTTAGGTTCAGACAAAATAGAGAATAATGAAGATTGTGTACTAAGTGATAATAATATAGATTCCGACTTAATAAACTATTTCGGAAAGTTAACCTGGAATTAAAAAAAAAATTGTACTATTATCTGGAATCATAAAACGCACGATGTTGCTCGCGACCTAATTGAACTAACATAAATTCACAGCCAAATCAATTGTAAGTACAATTTTGGTCTGCTCCCCATATACAGCGGTTATACCATTGACCGAAATAACATGTTTTATGTCCAGCGGAACTATATTTAGAAATAATTTAACATATAGAAATAAGCACGACACAGCGTCTGTGTCATCCGCTGGAGCGAAGGCACTTAGATCGGACACAGACCCTGTGCCACCCGATGGTAAAGGGTTAACACTATTTCTGTAGTTGACAATCTTTTTTAAAGAACACTAATTGTTTTTAAAGTTAATCGTTTTACATATAATCAACTATTATTGTTTATGTGTACTTTTTAGCGGTATTTGAAATTATGTAAATCTTTGCTATTATCAGATAATTTTGGTTTATTTATTAGTTGCAAATAAGTTTTTGTAAAACTATTGCTTATCGTTTTTTATATAGATCTGCAGCAATTATTTAGAACTGACATCACTGAAGCGGAAGGGGTGATTACGAAGTCGTGAAAAGAAATTAAATGTCAGATATGAGTTTATAGAAATAATATTTGCAGAAGGGAAGATAAGGTGGTATGGTAGAGGATATTTAAGTACCTACACGTCACAACATATCGATTTAATATTAAATGTGTGTCGAACACAAATCTTTTTAATGCTTATTTTAAATTGCGTTTAGTTTGCTCTGATATTTGCGGTTCAAAATTTAATAATAATTAGGGTTTTGTGATTTTTTAAATTTTCAATCTGGGCCATGCTAAAATACTTTTGTGATAAGACTAAGACAGAATCGAATGATTTTTTAGTTTGAATAAGCAACATAATACTTAGCCTCTACTATACTCGAGGGTCCGTTTCCATTAGGGCCAATATACTCAAAAGTGAATTTCACATAAGATTACAACAGCTTAAGCAAATGACTGTGACAAAAATATATCACTCAGGTTAATTAGATATCTCATTTCGTATACGCTAATTATAAAAATTATGTTTAAATAGGATACTATACTATTATTTGACAAAAATAGCTCCAATCGTTACTGTCATTGTTAATTTAACTACCTACGGTTACTGCAGTAAATGTAATATCAGCAGGAATCTTATTTTTTATCATAACTGTAGCATTTATAATTTTAGTTTATAGTAGTAAATGAACACATTTTTTAAATTCTTTAACACCACCACATAACAAATTAAAATTAGAAATATATGAATTTGAAATTATCAAAGCATAAAGTATATTATAAAATTAGTGTGGACTATTTTAAATTCAGAACAATAAAGTAATTTTTTATTATAATTTATTGTAGATCAGAAGTCTACTTACGAATGCGAAATACATGTATTATTCATTTGAAATATTATTATAATATTCTATTGTTATAATTTGCCTATTCTCTTTAAAACTAGTTCATAC
Organism: Coelogynopora nodosa; assembly: GCA_034780555.1. Taxonomy (NCBI): domain Eukaryota; kingdom Metazoa; phylum Platyhelminthes; order Proseriata; family Coelogynoporidae; genus Coelogynopora; species Coelogynopora nodosa. The sequence continues at coordinate 11,485 of JAUZND010092105.1, read as the reverse complement.
AATAATTATCTAAAACGCGATATGCCTCCATTCAAATATCCAGCATTATAATTGACTTTCACTAACCATTATATTCCACTATCATCATGTGCCCATATAGATTTAGCCATCGTATCAATGCGCCAGAGTCCAGTGCTCTATTGTAATCATTGTCCTCTGAAATTAGTCTTTATATATTGGCTTGAATGGCAATTTGACTTTAAGAAGTAAAACGAAAAGACGAAAGGCCTATTTTTTAAAGTTTGCTTTCTAATCTCACAGCGGTAACAGTTTACTTTTTGAAGGGGTATTTCATTTTTTTTAAATAATATTCTATGTTTGATTTTATGAAATACTATAGTAATTTATATAATTGTTTAATTATAATAATGAATCTTTTGGCTGTCAATACATGTTTTTACGTGGATTATGTTGATTATTTTGCATTCAAATTGGAATGCAAAATGAACGACATGAGTGTTTTTAATAAAGAAAAAAGTATACTCCAAAATACGCAATACAAATACCTCGCTGATTTCTATGGTATTATTTCAAAATCAGTTTTTCTATCACCAACTAATAAATAGCCGAGTAAAGTACTTTTGTAAATACGATATATATATATAAATTATACTGCTTATTTCTTTATTACTGAATATCTAAATAAACTAATTAACACTACCTCAGTGACTCCCATCGAAAGTCTGCCCCAACGATACTCGATGCTCTGTATTGCAACATCTTTAGTTTCGAATTGCGCCATTTCAAAAGAATGTTAATTTTCAAATATGTAATATTATGCAAAATTGTCAACAGCACCCGAATCTTACATTACCATCAATTCTATAAACAAACATGTATTTATTCAGATCTGTTTTCGTTTTTTTTAATGTTTTCTGTCTTCTGTAAATGCTTCGAAAATTATTTACTGTATGTATCAGAATTGCAAATTATGAAATTCCGCCAGTTTGTTGGAAATTTTATGACACCTTTTTCATAATTGACACAAGTTGAACAACAATATGAAAGGACCTTTCTTGTTGTGTCAAGGATATCTTTCTTGTTCTGATTATTGGTATGTGTATTCTCAAATAATGTCACCATTACTTAATGGTGTGAATAATAAATTATATAAAAAGAGTAATGTCTTTACATTTTATGTGTTCTACATCTGGCACTTATTACAACACTGTTATGTTTCCGTTACTTGCTCTCATACTATGGATGTTTTCCGCATTAGAACAATTCTATTTCTGTTATTAAATCCCATTTTAAGGCTATTTTACTCGGAGGGTAACTTGATTCCGTTTAAATTGGTCAATAATTTATTCTGGCGCATATTACGTAGGCTACCCCGTTTATTTAGTATAATGAAGCAATATTAGTATTTTTAACTGAATGCAACTGTAATTTTAAATCAAGTATTGTGTTTATTTAATTGTTATGCTTTTTTCTGAGAAACATATTTAAATGATAAGTATATAATATAATTTATTTTCGGTGTCGTTTCTTACTTTAGTATTCCATCGACATAATATTATATAACAATACATTCGTAACTTAACTTATTGGGATAATGTTATCAATATTAAATAGCCTTGATTGATTGTCTTCGTTTAGGCATTAGGAATTATTTAATTTTAAAATGTATATATTTTATCATATTGTTAATCGTTTCATTAACATTTTTCAATTGCGTCTATGTTTCGCCTACGTCTACCTACGTCTACTTTCATTGTCGAGTAATATTTTAAAATATTCTTTTATCTCAAAATATTATATTTATTTCCAAAATTGAAGTCAAAAGAAGGATTATATTCAATGTATGTCTATATGAAAGTCTATTTTTTATAACATGTAGGTTGATAATTTTAACAAAAGTCAACCGAAGACGTCTGCTAAATTTACGCCTGCTAAAGTCGAGGCGTGTTACTATATGTCCCTATATTTTGGCCTTGTTGATGTCTAATGCAGATATCTCCGCTTAATTGAACATATTATAAGCTATGTATAATTGAACAAATTACTTTATTCAAAGGTGTTCTACCTTTATATCAAATACATAATAAAACTGTCGAATATTTGAACCTTAATTTCTATTATGTTTATTACTTCATACTTAATTATACGTTCCAATAATATCAACTTCATTAAACTTTTCCAAGTCAAGCCCTTTAGTTCCTATTTGTATGTCATTAGTTGATAAGGTTTTTGGAAAATGAATATTTTTATGAAATATTTTATGAAACAATTAAATCTATTTTTTCACAATATTTTGAGATGTTGTTTAAAGTTTGTAAAGTCTCTTGTACTAATAATGGTTTACTTTACTTCACAATATATAATGAACAATTCTTTCAATATCGTAGATCGATCATTTATTTGCGTTATATGTGGCAATTACGGAAGTATATTTTAAATCGTTAGCATGTTTGTTTCCACCGTCTTCTTCAGAAAGCCGGAATGAAAGCGTTGGATAAAGTTCTACATCAGGCTAAACTAGATGGTCTTGCTCCAATATTTATCAATGTAAACACCGGATCATTCGTGAAAGATGCAACTGTAACATTTGGTGCCAGAGGCGACAGCTACTATGAATATCTACTCAAGGTAGAAGTCCATTTCCCCAGATATGTATAAATATATAATATATAACGTATGCCATAAATGTTATAAACTACACTTAAGTATTGTAAAATATATTTAAAATTTTGATTTATAATTTTTTTATGTTTTAGAAAATCAAATTCGAAATAATTTTAAAATACTATTCGTAATAACAAAATAATTTGATCAAATTTTGTTATGAGTCTTTAAAGTCAAGAAATAAGTAACCTAAAATAATTATCTTTATAGGTGAAACTTTTTCCGTTTTTAACTGCACGAAGTATGCTAATCATTTAGACAATACTTTTCAGTAATTTTCAGTATTGACTTTACAGCTGCTATACAGAATATTATGTTTAATTAAATCACTACTTTTGACATGAAACATGTAAATTTAATGTACTTTCAAAAATATGTATATTTTGTTTACTATATTTCTATAGCCGTTCTTCTTACCTCATTCGATCTCTTTATGCAGGTATGGATCCAAAGGGGTAAGCAGGACACACAATTAAAAAAGAGTTATATTGAGGCCATCAAGGGATTGAAACGACATCTCATTCGTCGAAGCAAGCCGAATGGTCTGCTCTTTGTCGGTGAACTTCTTTCAGGGAGGACTTTCAGCAACAAAATGGTGAGTTAAAATTATGTTTTTTTTAGTTGTATGTGTTATTTGTATCTACTAATCTAAAACGGCTTATATGGCATATTATATTTAATTAGTAATTTTTTTTAATTAATAAAAAAAGTTATGGTTATGGTACATCTCTTTCTATATCAACATTTTATTATTTTATATTACATAGAGCACGTATTATATAAAACTGTTTCAATTCAAAATATGTACACCACCTACTAACTGTTATCAGTAATTTCTGAATGTTGTGCATGCATATAGATAAAAATGAGTAAATGTAATTATATATACAATTTTGTAGAAGTTGTGTAAACAGAGGTCATATTAGCAATTATACCGGCATATCTCGCATCTCATCAATAATTCTTGACCAACTTTAATTGTTGTCCCAGAGATTATGTGAACAACAACTGACAACTAACTCTTTCTATTGTCATTCCGAGCTGTAAGGTCTATTGGGGGGTAGGACGTAGACAAATGGATGACGGTTTGCAACCCACACCTCAACCAGGGCAAGTTCGCAATCAACGTCGCAAATGTCATCTGTACTTTAAGACTAATTGCTGGGTTATCACTGTGTGCAACAGGGATCTGTGTAATAAATACTGCTGTTGTGTTTGCAACCAATGTGCGTACCAGTCCATTATTGATTGATATCTAAACATTGATTTTTACATTTTATACTCACATAATCACACATCTGTTTTAACATTGACCTCATCGACCGCAGTGTGCATTTTAAGTGTTCAGGGGGTAATTATCATTTCAGTTAGATCTCTTAACCAACAAATTATTCCACATCGTCATAATACATTGTCCAGCTCAAATCTGTAAAATTACCCCAAGTTTATCCTCTTTGCTTACAAGAATACCTCGCATGCTAACTACTAATACGCCTTTTCTCATTCTGATAGAATCTGATTATAGTGATCTGTACCAGATATCAACAATTCCACCTGACTTGACTACTGTCCCGTTTACCGTCTTGTCAAATCTGTTTTGTTGTTAACTCCTAGGATATTAAGAGCATCTAACTTAAGTAATCGTTTTTATCCAAATAAACTGTGAGCTCTATAATCGTTAGTGTTAAAGAATTTTAAATAATAAGTCTTTCCACTATGTTTAAACATTAAAACAATTGAATACACATAGTGTTGAATAACTTACATTAAGAAGAAATTTAATATTATAATTTTTTTTTAACTAAGTAAATGAAACACATACGATTTTTTGAACGACTTTCAGGACTGAATACATGCTTTATTACCCTCCTTATTTTTTCTACTATTATGTATTGATTTTTCTCGACTAGGACCATCTGGTATGCTACTTGCCGGGTACGCTAGCCTATGGCGTGTTGCATGGGATGCCAAACCATCACATGGAACTGGCGAAACAGCTGGCTCACACCTGCAATCAGATGTATGTGCAGATGGCGACCGGGCTCAGCCCAGAGATTGCCTACTTCAACACAGAAACAGGCGACAAGGACATTATTGTACATGTGAGTATTCGAGTTAGACATTGAATTCTAACATAATATGATACAGTAAGCACAATTATTGCCGGAAATATTTTGACAGTTATGATATATAATATTGCACACTCGCACATAAATTACTCAGAACTATTCGTTTTTACCATTTTATTGTTGTCTTTTCGACTAATCATGATTGGATAACATTTGTTCTCATCAGTATTTCTTCGTAATTAAAATTGTAGGTTTAATATTTCGTACAGAAAACAATCTGTATTTAAAACTATATTATGCAATAATAATGTATGATATCAATATTGTAATGCAGTTTTTTTTAATCATACCTTTGATTTTCAATTAAACATTAACGAAAAAATGTATAAAAGACTCCCGTCCTATCCTAAAATATTTGCATTAGGTTAATAATTTATTATGAATTTTCAGAAGTAAAATGATTGAAGAAACGACTTTCAATAAATTTAAAAGACGTATTCGGAATGGGAAAATTACTGCAAAAGTTACTTACTATAAATGATACAATTTCAAACCAAAACCTATTTTGGTGTCAAAAATAATATTATAATATTATATTTTTTAATTTTCAGCTTTACATAGCTGAACTACGTATATCTCATTTTACCTATTTTTCATCAGACCATTTTATATTATTTAATAATTTACTAATTATCGATTTTTTTTAAAGGAATCCGTTAGTTATACAAAACTATAAATATTACTATATTGTTTTTGTTATTTTATATAATCGACTTAATTGCTAATACGTTAGTTATACAACTAATAATCTTTTTTTATAAAGTCTATAGTATAAACGTTCAAATGAAGACTATAATTAATAATTGTATTATTATTATAATGGTGTTACTTTTATTATGTTGAAGATGTAACGCTGAATATGGAAAATGTTGTACCATCTTCTGCTACATGTCTGTTTGTAATGAGAATATAACTCATCGTTTTCCAATCAATTTCGTCATTTGTATTCAGTTCTTCTAATCAATTATGTCATTTGTATTCAGTTCTTCTTATCAATTACGTCATTTGTATTCAGTTCTTCCAATCAATTACGTCATTTGTATTCAGTTCTTCTAGTCAATTACCTACGTCATTTGTATTCAGTTCTTCTAATCAATTACGTCATTTGTATTCAGTTCTTCCAATCAATTACGTCATTTGTATTCAGTTCTTCTAGTCAATTACGTCATTTGTATTCAGTTCTCTCAATCAATAATTATGTCGTTTGTATTCAGTTCTCAATTACGTCCTTTGTATTTAGTTCTCTCAATCAATAATTATGTCGTTTGTATTCAGTTCTCAATTTCGTCATTTGTATTCAGTTCTTCTAATCAATTTCGGCATTTGTATTCAGTTCTTCCAATCAATTTCGTCATTTGTATTCAGTTCTCTCAATCAATAATTACGTCCTTTGTATTCAGTTCTCTCAATCAATAATTACGTCCTTTGTATTTAGTTCTCTCAATCAATAATTATGTCGTTTGTATCACCAAAAATTATTCCATCAGTATGATTATTCTAGAGTTCATACTGTCATCTTCATTCTTTTAAGGCCACCTCAAACAAATTAGTGATCAATTCTGGCCAAATTAAGTCATATTAGAAAACAGTTTAGTTATATTATGTTGACTCGTTTACAAGGATCTTGGATCTGATGATCAAACAAAATGCCACTTCTGCACTACCTTGTTTAACAATCCCCCCATGCCATACAGACATATGAAAAAGAGTTTAGTTAGTTGTTAGATTTTTAGAAGTAAAATTGTGAACAAACGGTTTGCAAGAATGAACCATGATTTAGGACGATGCATATTATCAGGTCAGTAGCATGACTTTCGCTTCTACTAGTTTCTCTTCTGTAATTTTTTTGTATGTATTTTATTTCTCATAATACCTCCTAAAACTTGTTCGTATTATCTTTAGACTCAATGGAACTTTTCGCGAACAATGTATACAAAATTAATCACTGCATACTGCAATTGAAACTTTTTTGGAACTAAAAAGTTTAGATTCATAAGCCTGAATACTTTTGAATAAATATAAGCCACAACTTTTATGATTGTATTTTTCTAATAGTTCTAGAAAGATCCAATACGTTATGTCAATGTTAAGGTTTTCTTTCAAATATAGTCAATTGAATGAGGCTCAACAATTAATTTCACAATTACCAAAATAATACTTGCGCTCATTTTTACGATTTCTCCATTATCACAGTTTGAAAATTGGCCTCAACTACAACTCCATCTTGTCGTTGTTGAAGAGCAGTACAAACGACAACGTAATCGTAATTCGCGGTGTATTTAAAAACATTGTTATACACACTAATACCATGAAGTCATCCAATTTTAATATATGTAGGCCTATATTCTACTCTTTCTAATTCTAATGTTTAGGTTTTTGTTTGTAAAATAGCAGACCCACAAGCCTTGCACCATTTCTTATCCTTTCTATTTATAAAACTGGACGCTCTCTTTTTGCTCAAAGCTTTAGTTGCAATATCAGTCGATAGACACTTCTTTTTTGGCAGAATTCTATGTTTGAGGATTTAGAAAAGTGCTGTTATGCGATTAACAACCACTTTAAAGCATAAATAAATATACGAGACAATTAGGGCGATATAAGTAAACTTCCGATGTAAATGGGAAGTGTAGTAGATACAACTTATTCTGTGTTATGCGCTGTACGTCTAATGTAGGTATTAGAATCTTCAAATGCTGTCACAGAACATGGTCAGAACATATCTATCTATATAGGTCACATTAAAATACATATCCAAACAATTCCAAAGATACCTATTCAAGTTCCTTATCAGAATTGAAACTTCAAAAGCAAAAATGGTATGTACATACATACTAGGCCTATCGACTTTTAGCTTTGTGTTGTCATAACCTTGACAGGATCTATGGAAATTCATATGTATGTATTATTTTATTGTATCATATTCGTAAACAAGGAACAGCTTGGGAATTTGCTATTTTATACCGTAAATACTATACGTGGTTACACTATAAAGGACTACAATGGCAGGCTTTAATGATTGCCCTATTGCCAATTTGCTATAAGTATACTTTTTTAATTAAGTTTAATGTTTAGAATATTTAAACAATCGTCATATATTATACAATAAATGGTATATTAATTGTATAATTCACATAATTCACATATTTTATTTATATTTTTACATCAACTGCTCTCTTATAAATATTATTTGTTTTTCTAATATGTAGTTGGCTCGTCTCAATGAACTTCATACACTTTTCAACAATTTTTTAAAATGACAGATCTTTAATTGAAACGATACACCCAACCTCTCCCTATTTGCTACATCTTATAATATATAATGTTGATATAACCTGACCATTTAGATATACGTGAATATTTTTAAATTAAATTTCTGACCCCTTCAGGCGAACGATGCACACAATCTACAACGACCGGAAACCATCGAATCATTCTACTATCTCTACAAGATTACTGGAGATCCTATGTATAGAACTTGGGCTTGGAATATATTTCAGGCTTTTGAACGCTATACTCGTATCGAACCACTGGGCTATGTCAGCATTAGTGATGTAACCAACACCAAAAATGTTGGCAAAAAAGACAAGTGTGAAAGTTTTTGGTTAGCAGAAACTCTGAAGTACTTCTTCCTTATTTTCACTGACGACAACAAATTGTTGCCATTAAATCGATACGTTTTTAACACCGAAGCTCACCCATTTCCAATAAAATTGGAATTATGATTCTAGCTATAGTTAGTAGAAATGAGGGCTCTATTTAAATGCATAATCACTGCAGCAGACTGATGTTATTCCCTGTTTTATTCCATTTCAGCGTTATAATAGTCGTCGTTATATGTCTGCTCTGACTTGTTCGCCAGATATTTGGCATTATGTACATACTTCTAGTTGATTTACTTTTTGTTTTATTTATTTTACTAATAGGCCGTTGTACAACCCTTTTTATCCTTTTCTATGTCCCTTTCGTCCAGTTAGCTGGAAGGGGGGTAGTCAAATTAACCCACCAACATTTTGGTATAGGAAGTAAGTTATTCTCTATAAATTTAGTTAATTTTTTTTATTTGGTGCTGTATAATTTAACGCCGAATATGACGTGCTAGTTAGTTATAATGCATTAGACAAGGGAGGAAAATAATGTACAAAAACAATTGAATAAATGTGAACAAATCACTAATGACGTCATAATAGTTAATAGTAGGCGCTAAACACATTATTTAGCAGAAAGTAAATAAACATTGCAACATGTGAAATGATCAACTAAGGTTTCAGCCTAGAAGCTATTGAACACTTTAATACAGACATTAAAATAGCTAAATAGCTATTTTTAACATATTTTTAGTCATATATTACGTCTTATTGCATTAACAATAAGCCAGGTAGGCCTGCTGAAACTTTTAAGAAAAACGCCTCAGTGTATTTTGAGTAGCAAACTATCCAGTAATCCCCCCCCCCAACCCCCACCCTTTTTTAATGCTTCTAGGGTTAAAACAGGTGCTTACGTTTGTTGTGAACTCTCATTCCTGGAAATTTTGAAAATCCATTGGCACAACTCCTGTGAATGAAGTGAATATTATTACTATTCTACTGTACATGTTTTTAATAGGATATTTAGGTTTGTTGACTAAAATGCACTGGTGGCTTTCAACATTAATTTTTCTTTGATGGATCGTTGATTAATATAGTCTATAAATTGTATATATGTAAAATCTTTTACCTAATATCAATATAGTATAATGTGTGTACACAATATTTACTTTGCTTAATTTTCTAAGCCATATACAATATATATTATGTATATCTTTTAGTGTTCATTTCAATTTTCATATATTTATTTGTTTAATTTTTGTTTGTTTGTTTGTATTCTATTATTAAGAATATTTTTTGTTAATATTTGATTTCAAGTAAATTATAATTGCAACATACTTGTATGAAAATACATATTTACAATCTACTTCTATTAAATATTAATTTATTTTGATACATTTACACTGTTAGTTAGCATTCAGAATACTTAATTATCATATAGTTATAATACTGTTGTAATATATTATATTAATCTGTATATAAAATCATGTTAGGAGGGAATATTTATGGAACTGTAAAAAAATTTATTTATTTAAAACAAAAACTAGCTACATATTAACCTTCTGTGGACTAACGGAGGGGGAACCATTATTATTATATTATAATTACATTAGGATGTAATCAATCTAATTGTGTTATATTTGAGTTGTTTTTCATAAAACTACAAATAACGAGGAGAATAAACTCAATAAAAAGTTAGATATTGTTATGAGTAACTTTTATCGAAGTTACTTCCTATTTTTATCAATTAAATATTGATCGGTTCTATAGAAGAGGAAAGAGATTAACACCTGTGCTGTGAGTGGTTAAGTCAAAAATGTGTTTTGAAAATTCCTTTTTAGGCTGGTTGACTCGAAAAGAATGTTTTAAAAAATATCGAACACCCTCAAAACACCCCGTAAATAGTTATTTTTAAATGTATAAACATATATTAAAATTGTTAAAGCATGTGCACGGACAAATATTCATTATGGATTAATTCATCCTCCGTCGAAAATTACATGCAACACAAGTGGAATATAATAGCGACTCTTTAATGAAACTTTAATAAATATGGAGTACGGAGTTATATCGATAAACAGACTGTATACAAACTTAGAAAATTATAAAATTTATTGGCTGGTTATGTAATACATACTAAATATGGAATTCATCTAAGCGATTTTAATGGAGCTATAGCCTATGGCGCACAAAGGGATGGCTAGGAAATATGGCTGATATATTTTGTAGATGTCACCTGGGGACATCCTATGCTAACCTTTTATGAAATAACTATGTTCAACATATAGCGAGTCATTAATAATAATTATAATCAATGAAAACAAACATTTAAATGTTGTGAGTAAAACATTTATTATCAATTATATACATGTACAAAAGCATCGTGGAATAGCATTTGTGGCGTAATATAGGAAGAGCAAAAAAAGCATTTAAATTATTAAGCAGCATAGAAGAGTTACTTGTGTAAAAGCAGACTATATAAATACACATAATATTTATATATATACAAAATGTCACCGCTATGACACGTACACAGATCAATAGCATCCGACCGAGTCGTAGTTCTTATGTAACTTTAATTATTTACATATATATGTATATAGTTATTATTTAATAAATTAATGTTTAGATACATATATTTAGTAGGTATATCAATAGTAAATAACAAAACAAAAAATTAAATTATTGTAATCCATAGAATCAAATATTTTACAAATAAGTTATAGAAGTACATAAGAATAAAAAAAGTACAACAACGTACTTATAGGTATTAGAAAAAAATTCACTTAAAAACCTATGATCTAATAGGCCCATTATACTATATACGTACATTACTAAAGCTTATTCCTCAGCAAGACGATCTGGGCAACTCTGTTTCGTCCCTATATTAAGACTCATTTAATAGCTGCTGACCATATATCCCACACCAACGAAATATATGCCTCAATTGAGTAGTACCTTAGAAGGCCCGCTATGTACAGTAGGTATACTCGACAGTAGTAGGGAATAGGGACTTCTACTCCACCCCCCCCCCCCCCGTGACCTTGACCGATTATTATTATTTTTTCTTTTCCTATTGGCCGATTTCAACTAGGTCAAGGTCGTTTCCGACTAAATCGGGGGCGGGGATTCCGAATTTGGGGTTCC
>JAUZND010092104.1:0-14785 GCA_034780555.1 Coelogynopora nodosa | reverse complement strand
TTTCAATTCTTTGCATTAAATAAATATGTTGTTCGTACGTACTAGACAATTTTATCTACCGATAAACAATACACAATTCAATCGACTTTTAAACGTTAATTTTAAAAATAAATGTTTATTAGTAATTGAAGAACTTATTTATTTAGTAACAAGGCAATTGAAGATATTCAGTAAGATACAGATTCAACTAAAATAAATATCATTAGCAATATCTAAATGAATTGTCATATTAGGGGTAATGTCGTACATGTACAACATTACCCAACAATGATGTCTGACATTATCTGAAGGTGTCCGACATTAGCCTATTTTGTTATTTAGCTTCTGGAAAGATAATTTATGTACGACATTACACTGAATTGTCCGACAATAGCCCAGTTTTGTTTAATTGGAAATTTAAAAATAGCCAGTTTATAAAGTACCAAGAAATATTTAAAAATAACGAATTTATGAGGTACTGAAGCCAAAAAGTGGAATTTGTCCGACATTTGCCCATTTTTGAGTGGTCAGTTTAAAAAGCCACAGGTATGTCACACTTAACAAGCATTTCACTTAATATTTCGTTTTATAGTAATATGTTAATAATACACTGCCATAATATTTGTCTATACAGTATGAAAATAATATTACTATTAAGTGTGCTTTGAATTTTTTTAATGTGATAATAAATCATAACATTTTGTTTGAAAATCATAAAATGTTTATTGGAAAAGGCCTGTGTATACTATATTTATTTACTATATGTATGTATACTGTATCTGTGTATTTACTATATGTAGGATAAATAAAAACAAGTAATAGTCACTGTGAGGAATGCAAAAGAAAAAACCACTTGGTTTTTTTTGTATTAATTGTAATAAACTTTACATTTTATTGTGGTGTTTCCTTACTTACAATATGTATACCACTATATAAAATTACAAAAAGTTAATTTTGCATATACTATCTATACCACAATAAGTACTATATAAATGCACTATTAAAAAAGGCACCGCCCATATTAAAATTTCTTTATATCGCCCAGTACTATATATTGTATATACATATATATATATAGCTATACTAACCCAGTCCTAGCTTTTGTTTTGTTTCGGATTTTTTTAATACATATATAATTAAGGAAGCATAAACTGATTGGTGAAAACAAATTATAATTTGTTTTCACCAAATTTGTTATGCTTATTATAAATAATGAATAGACCTACTAATAGCATTAAATTCAATATTAATACAGACAGTATTTTAAACATATATTAATTCTTAATTACTCTTATATTTTTCCTCTGCAAAATATATTAGCTTTGTCGGCATATACAATCTCTAATTGTTAATTATTCCTACAGTACATTATCCCTCTTACATAATTGTTTTTTTATGTTTCATTTCATTGGACTAGAAGCAAAAAAATTTTGCCTATAGTTTTTCCCCTTTAGAGCAATGAGAACCATGGCGGTTTTGTGTATATATAATACAGAGACACACATCAATGTGGTACATTTAGCTCTAAGTGTGACGGGAAAATATGGACTTTTATACGCCATCACTCTGCCATTATCTAATTATTTAAATAATAAAATTGTCTAGATAGTTAAGGAAGCAAAGGATTGGTCTGATATTTAAAACTAAATCTCTGGGGTCTCTATCGAACCGATATACCGATTTCTAATGTAAACTTGTAAATTAATTTTGCAGAATCTCAACACTATTTTGTCACTTTCCTATTTAATCAAATTTGTCTTGAATTAATTTAATTAGGTGTCTCTGTTTCTATTAGTCTCCATTGTGAATATTTATTATATAATATTTTTTCATTGTCTATTTATCGATTTTAATCATGTGTAATTAAACAGGTAAGAAACGACCGTCACCATATACCAAAACACAACTGGGCGCTGTCAAACGACGGCGTAAATCCCGACAGATAGCCGATGAAGACTACGAACAAGAAGAGACCGATAATGATGACGATGAAGAGGGGACGAGGGAACCGGCTGCCGCCAGCGGAACGCCTGGGGAGTCTCAAGTGGTGCGATCGCGTCGATCCCGGCCAGTTCGTGTGGCGGCGCTGGTGAGCAGAAATCTGGTTCGTTCTGCCGGGATCACCAACTTCGAGCTGTCTGATGAAGACGCGCCTGTAGAGTCCCTGTATGGATCAGCAACGTCGGGAGATGTGAATAACCAGGTGGCTTACAGTTACACGACTATCTTGTTTTCTGATATTTGTAACAATTTCGTACATTTTTAAGAATAATGTGTGGAAAGGTAAATTAATTAGTAAATATGAAAAATCATAAAATGTCGAAATATATAGGAAACTTATAGAATTTTGTCGTATGACATGTTCGTACGTACTTCGCCAGATGCTAATAACAGGGATGAGAATGTTGCCCTTCTATCCCATGGAATTACCTTTATTTCATTAACTAAAATTATCTATGCGAAAAATTAAGCTGGCCTTCCCGAATTTTGTTACGGATATTAATGGTCGCCGATGATGAGCGATTATAATATATATCATATAACACTGAAATTTTGCATTTTTTATAGAAAATAACTAGTTGCGGACAACTAGTTTCATTTCATAGTTCGCCCGATTGTCGACCTAAAAAGTTAATTTTCATCCTTTTTTGTCCATCTGGTTTCGGTTTTGGCCCTCGTCGGTGCAATTTTTCCTGTCAACAATTATTGTCTTTTTTACTATCTGAAACCTTTAGTTTCAACATTTGAAGCTATAGTTCTTTTGATCGAAAGTACAACTTCACAGATATATGAATAATAAATATAAACTGTTATTACTTTAGTATAAGTAAGAATCTTTTGATTACTAATTTCCGCTTGTTTAGACCTTAGAAGGATTTCCAAATAGTAATACTTTTTTCTAAAAATTATAAATCTGCTGACCCATTTAATAATTGTTCTGGTTTTATTTTTGTTAACCATACCCATAGTTGTGATACTTCAGGTAACCAACCTCCCGTACCATCACATTCCCTGTCTGCAGGACTACTGTGTGGAGTGTGGCGAGGGCGGCGACATCCTGCTGTGCGACTCGTGTCCGGCCTCCTACCATCTCTCCTGCCTGGAGCCCCCGCTGGAGTCGCTCCCCGAGGGTGACTGGCACTGTCAGCGCTGCCAGCTCCACAAGTCCAACAGTGTGCCCAAGTGTGCCATCTGCAAGGTGGGACCCGGGGCTAGATCTCGTATTGCTTCATAGTCAAGGGTGTTGCTCTCTGTTGCTGGCGGTGGCTACTGTTAAGCTAATTGTTGCTCTTCTTTGATTATTTAAAGGCTTTAAATTTGTATCAAATATTTAAGTTTAACGTTTGTTGTGGTAAATGTGATTAAAATTACATGATATAATTTTTAGTTTGATTGGACGTAGTTATAAAACTGTTAAGATTAAAAAAGCCATAACAAAATTGTTTATTACATTATATTAACAAGTTCCAGAACATTCACATAGCATTTATTTTTTCTTCTATTGTACTTTTTTGTTATATAACTTTGTTTATCTAAATGTCAGTAATACTTTATAATGTGCTATCAGCGTTGTTGCATGGTTGAACTTGTAAGTCTTATATATATATATATTTTAAGATCTGTCTATCAGCTGTCACTTGTTTATTTTCATTTTCACCCGATAATATAAATATTTCTGTGTACAGGGTGTCCAACATAGATCCGGCCCCTCAAAAATGAAAAATCATTTTAAATATTCTATGTCATATGTCATAATTTCATAAACAAATGTAGATAAAATACATATAAAACACATGTACAAATGCTAAATAGAAAATGTTTAAATATTCAAATGTGTCAATAGTCTGTGTGAGCACCTCTAGCAGCAACGACGGCATTCAAACGATCTGGGATAGATCTTAGAAGATGTTCAAAAATAATGGTGTCATTTTGGAGTTGTGTTAGTGTTTCATTAAGTACACGTATTAGAGTTTCCATTGTGAGCTGTCGTTCATTATGGAGTGGTTGGTCTACCTTGTCTTTAATAAATGACCCAATGTTTTCGCAGGGATTCAGATCAGGTGAGTTACCTGGCCATTGTTTGTTACCAAAAACATCAGTGTTGTTGTGAATAAGTAACTGTTGGGTTGCAAAGGCTTTAAAGCATAAACATGCTTTAAAAAAGCTTTATCATACAAAAACGTAACCTGATCAACATCCAAAACATTATCAGGATTTTGAAAAAACGGTAACAAATGCTGTTCAAAAATAGTCTCTCGAAAGTATTGTCCTGTCCATGATTCCCTGTTCTTTGATCAATTACGTCATCTTCTTCAAACTAAAACAAACGATAATGCCAATACACTGGGTATGTTTCACTGTTAGTCTAAATCTTTCGTGTTCTGGAATTTCTTCCGTTGAGGTAGCCCAAACTATGTCGTTTCTACAGTTCGGTTTACGATGCAAGTAGACATAAAATTCATCAGAGCATGTAGCATGTAGGAAATCTTCCTCACCCTAGTCACTAAGGTACTCACAGAACCAAAGCGGATTTTCTCGGTGTCTCTCAGTTTTGAGGGGCTTTCCTATAACATGAAAAAGTTTCAATTTTATTGATTTCATATAATTGTAAATCGTTAATTTATATGGATGACGGTCAACAACATACCCTCTAGTAGTCGCAATTCGCTTAGTTCATTTTCGAACACTGTTCATTTGTTTACTTGAACTAAGTCTCATTATTCTCTTCTCATGTTCGTTTTTTTGCGTGGAAAGGATCACGATTCCATTTATCAGTCACAAAAGATCTACTTCTTCCAATTATTTTTATCACCCATTCACGCGTAATAAAATCTGCACCATTATCCTTTGCTTCTCTAAAAGAAATTGCTCGTATTCGATCTACATTACGATTTTCCTCACTGTCATTGACTGACATGCTTCTAATTTTGAATAATCCTAAATAAAGTACATTTAAAAAGAAACAATTTAAAATTGATGCATTAAAACAAAACAAATTTAATATATTTCATATTTTACATAAATAAACAATAGATCAATTATTAAAAAGTTTATAATCATAGAATACTTAAAATGATTTTTAATTTTTGAGGGGCTGGATCTATATTGGACATCCTGTACGTACCTATCAGATTATCATGAGTCATGTATCATACACCCTACTAATATGTAATCATTGAAACTAATATATGTAATAAATATACATCATTCAGTCAGTGAATATGAAAATATTTATTATTATTTTGAAACATAAGAATTATAAAGCAGAGTAAATATCGTCAAAAAAACTTGTGTATTGTACATGAAGTTGTGACTAGGAGACACTTTTTACTAAGTATGTATAATTATTCATTCAATTAGCAAAAATTAAAAAATTGTATACTATTATTCTTGGAACCCATCAAAAGAAAAACGGCCCCCTAATAAATTGTACCCCCCCCCCTCAAAAAAAGTCCTGGGTGCGCCCCTGCAGGTTGCCTTGATACGGATACAAGTCGAATACTATTAGTATTATGTCTACTCTTAACAATTACACCTTTATGATTATTTTCAGAAAAATTTGATAACCAAAATAGTCTATGTTTATGTAATTGTGTAATTATGTATTTGTAATTTCATATTATTAATAAAACCATAGCTTAAAATATATTATTTTGCAAATTTACAAACTATTTGTAACATAATGTTTTATAAAAAATTCAAAACTGATTAACTAATACTTCTAGATTTATCTGTACAATTCTGAAACAGTGTTTGAAAAATTGTTTGTATATTCTTCCGCGATCAATACAGTGGTATCAGTTTTGTTAGACATATATTTTTTAAATACTCAATTGATATATTATTATCATTTTAATTTATTGGGTTCTCAACAAACACTTATACATTGTACCTACCTGACGCAATTGAAGAATAACCTAAATGTAAAAAAAGATGCACTACATTATTATATGAGTGATAATGACTGCGTCGTTAAGCTATTTTTTCAATGTTAGCGATTACAGTAGGCTATAGTCTGTAGTTATATATATTTCCATACATAATTGAGGTGTATATGTTTTGTATCACGCGTCATCTGTCGAAAATAGAATTATAAAATTATTCATTTATCTTTATTTTAATTAGGTGAAGTTTCATAACACATTTGTTATAATACCTTAGACTATTTAATAATGATGTATAGCTAAAATGATCAACCTCGAAAAAGATTTCATTGAACCGGTCCCATATACTTATTAATAGTCAAAATATAAACAACAAACTGTCGGATCATATTATTTGAGATATGATTTGGCGTGCATATTTAATTTAATCAAAAAAGTATTATACTTCATGTTACATTTGTCACATTTGTAATACAATATGCTCATCCCCGTAGCATCTGGGTAAGCCGGGCAAACCTGTGTCTTGCAGAGCGTATAAGCTCATTAAGCACTTCGTCTTTATAGAAGAAAATTAGGCTCATTATGTAAATTATATGTACATTATATTATATTATATTCTATACATTATATTATTTAAATTACAGCACATTATGTGAAGTATACATAGCAATATAGGCAGACATTCTCTGAGGTAAACCAGACGTACTATTGATTTATTTCTTCCTATCTATAATAAAATATAAATCGCTTCATCTTAATCAAGATCATTGAATCAATCCGATATCTCGTTCGCCAACGTATTGCTTTACTAGGCGATGGAATTGGCGAGCCTGATTCCAATTGTTTGCAGTGTTAGTAAAGTTGAGGTCGGATAATGATTCGAACTTACGTATATATTCTTCAATATATTGGCATGGAGTAACACAAATATAACTTTTTGACTTAATTGGTCGATGAATATTCCGATGCATTACATTTAGAGCATGCTGCAATCGGCAACAGTTCAATTACAATTCAAATACAATCATGTGCATTATCAAGGTGGCTCTCCAACGACTTCAACTTAATCTTCGGAATTGTCTGGGACATTGTTACGATTGAGCTAACATCTCTGGAATATAGGACCGGCGTTCCGACACAATTACAAAAAGAGGACCTCGCGTTCTCTTTATCAACTGTTATGCTCATGCCTTAAATCATGCCGTATACAACGCATAAGTTAATACGAGACGCACTTTAAGGTTTCTAAGAAATTTAAAAATATATAAGTCTCACGTTAACGAGAAAATCACATTTAAAATATTATAAGATAGGAAAAAACCAGTAGGTATTCGAACATTTTATGCGACTCCTTGGACAGTTAGAGGTGATTCAATCAGCAGCATACTGAACGTTACTCTGTTATACGACAATTTCGAGGAATGTTTCACCGCTAAACTTATGTTCGAATCGGAATTAAAATCTCGAATAAATGACGTCAATGCACAAATGAAGCAATTCGATTTTTGTCGTTGTGTTTGTTATTTATCACACATAACCTTAGTCGGGCTCTTCAATCGGCCACTATATATGCAGCACAAGACCAAATCATTGCATCAATGACGATAACCCCTCTGAAATATACCATCAAGTCGGCAGACGATCTGGATATTGGATCCTCCCAATTTCCTCGAAATTGAAAAGCTCCTAACGGATACGATATTGATATTTTCTGCCGGATACCATTATGAATCGGCCAAAGAACTCTTCCATCAGGTATACTTTGAATTGTTCGACAGTGCAAATGCTTGTAATTGCAGTGTAATACTTCAAGCTTTGATCAACCGTAAAGTGTAATGTATTTGTGTAAAGTATAAAGTGTACATTTTTAGAAAATGTATATACTACATATACTATATACATCTACATAATGATAATAGAATGGAATAAGTGTAAAAAAATAATTAAAAGCCTTATTTCATTATAATTAACCACATTTACATAACTGGGTTTAATAGCGCCTATCTGTACTTAGGAATGCCCTTCTCCAAAATCGTTTCTACGGGCCTGATGTTTCTTTCGATATCGCTACTTATAATATTAAGTCCTACATTATACAAATAAAACTTATATGGAATTATAATTGATCAAAACTAAAAAAAAAATATTGGGTTTTTAAAACAACGCCAAGGACAAGTCACGGCTCTGTGATGCCACCGCCATGAAATCCATTTTTTTAAATAAATAAGCCAGGCGGGTAAATGACGTTTCGCATAATTGTGTTTCGCATAATATCTCATTATTACCAAAAATGACGTTATCTCAAATCGACTGACAATTGTGGCTTTTTCACACTACTATGCGAAACGCAATTATGCGAAATACCATGACAGCGCCCCGGCCTTTCGAAGCCATAGCTTTATGCATCGTCTTACATGGAAAGTAGGTCACATATTTATATATTTTTAATTCATTGTAACTGGCGTATTTATCGCGAAAACTTAAAAATCAAAGTATAGGCCTATCAACATATTTATGAAAATTGTGGAACAGTGCCGTAGATAATTGAATTTTTTAATGAATGTAAAATTGAAATTTGAATGGATTTTTGTATATATTTTATTTTTGAGAAATGAATTATAAGCTACAAACATTATAATGCATAATTTTGTAATTGTGTTTTAACATTAACGGGCCATCCTTAAATTACTTACGTCCGGAGAAGGGATAAGGGTACTACTAAAGCGAACATGAGCTTATAAAAGGGAAGAAGTGATATTGTATCTTTGTTGTGAACTAATTCTAATGTCCCGCCTAAATTTAATATATACTCAGTATTTGCTTTAATTATTACAATTTACTGTAAAACATGCAGTTAGTGTTTCGTAATTTCGGTGCTTAGAGCTTAAGTTATGCATGTTGTATTATAAACCCACTAGCCTATTATGTATAACAATTATCTACAAATACGTGTGTTTCTTCTCCAATAACTCAAAAAACTTCCGTAATTTCTTTCAATTTAAAGATATTTGTTAAAAGCGTATTGATATCGCACGAATGTCGAATGTCTTTGAATTATTAAAAAAATATAGTGTAGTATCACCACATTATGCCTGAATCCTTTTTGTGATGATTATTTTTTGCTTTCAGGATAGTTTTAAAGCATTAAAGAATATTAGATTTATATTTTAATAATTTATATATTTTATGGTAATAACAAGAACATTGGTGGAAGCTGAATCGTGTTTGTTAATTGTTTAAATGTTACTCTTTTAATTCATAAATTAGTTATTACTTATCATAGAAAAGTATTTATAAACGATACTGCACGTCTGTACAGGGGAGAGGGGGGATTACCATAATGCGTACTTAAGCGTAAAGGAAGGGAGTAATAGTATGTACTTTATGGATGGCCCTTAAATCCCATACAAATTATATTATTATACTAAAATAAAAATATTAATTTAGCTTTTCAGTATTTTTAAAACAATATTTTTATCGGCAGCGATATTCTGTTAAAGACGAAACTGGAAAATATATCATTCCACCACAGCTAAGTAGGTCAAATAATAATCGATATTTACCAATATTACCCAATTCATTAAATCATAATAGCTAAAATTACTTTTATACTAACAAGTATTAAATACTACGTTTAGAATTATTACATAAATTAATCGCTAAAACTCAGGGTAAAAGTGTTTAAAAAAAGCTTGGGAACGATGTAGTTAGTATATTATAATAATATAATACTTTACATTTATTGTATTATAAAAGATAAAGTATAGTATTATACTATAAATTTGTGATTTAGACAGTCATCAAAAAAATACACTTCGCAATAACAAGCAATTGACATGTTGGATTGAACTTACTATATGTAATATATGAGCAACAATATAATTATATATATGCCTACATTAATGTTTGTTACAAACATTTTCTGGGAAATGGGATCTCCAGACCGGTGCCCCTTTCAGATGGACTGAACACCCGCCCCTGTAAAATCCTAGATCCGCCCCTGAATTTACCCCTTAGGATCTATTTTGAACTAATAACGTGTAGGTGTTAACATCTGTGCAGGTAAAGACACATGCGGGATACCCCGATTCAAGATTCAATATTCAAATTCAAAATTAGTAATGTTTTCATTCTTATAATATCTCTGAGCAAACTAAAATATCGAGATACATATTATGCCTGTAAGGAAAGTGTTAAAAAATATTGTCCTTTTTTAAAATAATTATGTTTCTCACTATGATAATCCTGATTAACAACATTTATTATTTATATATTCAAAAACGTCGGAAAATAAAATGTTGCTATACGCGTATGTTTTTATTTTCTTCAAAAGCATAGTTTGTGTGTTTATAGAATCCATAAACGTAATTATTAATTATTACTACGTTAATTATTTAATTATTTATTTATACTTGTTCGAAAGAATTTAAATAAGGTTAAAAAGGTAACGATATATGAATAGATTTTGAATAATGCAAAGACATGATAAATGTAATAAAATATAGTAGAATAAAATAATAAAAATTAGACTATGTGTACGATAGTTATTAGACAATCGTGTTATTGCTATTTATGCTTTGAAGAGATTTGATTGGTTCCCACATATAATAGTAGATTAGTAGGTTTGTTTTTATTGCTAGACTTTCTAGTATTTTTATTGAGAATGTTTCATGGAAAGATTCAAGCATTGAATTGTATAATATGTACCTTGATTGAGCAGTACTTATTACATTAGTTCATTTTGATCTTTATAGGTAAGTTATATAATGTATTATTTCTGCATAATTCATATCTATTAAAACAATATCAAATAAATATAAATTATATGCTGACCCATATTTTTCTTACAAGTTAAATTTCGTAGAACAAAAATGCATCAAAGTTATTTTATTTTTTATTGAAATAAAGATAATATTGTACTAATTTAAGAAATTAAGCTTGCATTTACCTTTTAATTTGTTTAATTAATTGTACATGTTCGTTGCAATTTGTAATAATTAAAATGCATACAATGTATATGTTTCCTTTCTCATGAAATATATGTAATTGTTTAACATTTTAAATTGATATATTTATAAAATGTAAATAAATTAAAATTACGTTCTATATAAATGACAATGTTAAAAAATTGAATAATATTTTGAAGGACATTTGGCACATTCTACTGCTGTTAGGCCTATTTATTGTAAATTTGCTTGAGTGTACTGCTTATATTTTCCCCAAAAATCTTACGTATAGGCAACTAAGTTGACATTAAAATAAATTTAAGATTGATGCAAACTTAAAACTAAATTCCCTTTAAATAATACATCTTACTGATGATATAAGCTTTTTACTATATATACGTATAATTATTTATAATACCTGCCAATAAAAATATGTATAACGATATTTTTGTCAACTGTCAACGTAAATATCGATTACAATATGTATCAACAGTTGCCCATGTAATATAATAATAATGTGAATTTTGCAACAACGAAAGGATAAATCATAAGATGCATTAATAAAATGTGATATGTAGTATTATAGATCATTACAAATAAAACATATAATATGTCCAGTTATATATTTAATTCAGTTCAACTAGATATAGAAATCAGTTATAAGTATGAATTGATGCTATTAAATTAATGTACATAGTCGTTTATGAACGTGCATTGTATTATGAATTAAAATATGTCAAATATAGAAAATTAATCTATACTTATAATCATAAAAGTTTTTATAAAAAGTTTTTATTAATGTATGCAATAAATATTAATTATAATTATATAATTGTGAAAATCCTAATCTAAAAGATATTTCAGAAAATATTTATTACTGCAAAAAACTAGACATATTTATTTAAGGATTTTATGCAAATTTTAAAAACGCTAACTAATTGGATAAACAATATGTAGATATTTTTAAGGACAAATTAGTAGATTGTATATACTTTACAGTTAGCTCAACCTTTTCTACTAAATATTTTTAATTAAAATATGTTGTAGATCTCATACCTTAGAATTTTATTTTGATGCTTATTGGTTATAATTTCACATAATTTATTGTCATTTTTCATATATTTCTATAAATTAAGAAGAGGTTGAAAATCATCTTATAGAAGACCTTAAGGTTTGTCTTAGTAACAGTTTTTAAAAATAAATATGACACGAACATTTTAAATGTATCACTTGAACAATGTTATCAGGGAGAATTAATAATGGACAGTCAACACTTGATTTAATTTTTTTTAAATCTTTTAAATGTTTATATTTTTATCATATTTATTTTCTACAAAGAAGATACAAGAAAATTTATAAAATTTATTCAACGATTTATTTCAAAATATATTTTATTAAATATAATTGATATTGTAATTTGTCAAAACTTATCAGTAATAAAATAAAGATAACTAATATCCACTATATATTATATATATAAAATGTGGAAAACCACAATTCCAATATATTATGACGGCTGAAATGGTTCAGTCTGGATATCTCTAAGAATTACCACTTGAAACGAGGTATACGTGGTAAATCTCTAATATTTGTCAGTAGTCATATATAGGATATTTTTGCGTTGAAAAAAGGAAAAAATTGAAAAAAATTGAAAAAAGGGGGGGTAATTTATTAAAAAATTAAATAAATGTGGGAAATTGAAAAAGGGGTGTAAGTTGAAAGGAGGGGTAAGAAAAAGGGCATGGCGCAAAAATATCCTATATATGACTACTTTTGTTATTTAAACAAGGTAGCCTATACGTCGTAATTCTCTAATATTTACCAGGTATACCTTGCAGACCTTGCTATCTGAGTTTTTACCATCACGAAGTAGCTATAGAGATATTCATTATGTGTATTCATTATTCATTCGTTTTGAATACCTTATCCTGTCACGTTACTCTTTGATGATACAGTATTAATATTATACTAATAATTATGTCAACTATTTATGTTGATTAAAATTATTAATTAATATAAATACAAGCGAAACATCTGGTTTTTGTTTATAATAAAAAATACTATTCATATGTGGCTTGTCGTTTTCAATATGACTAAGACATATGTTTTAATAAAAATTATGTATGCTTTTATGTTTGTGAAAACAATAATAGTTTAGAAACCGATATTGCCATACTTACAGAACAACATTTTAACTGATTAGTTAATTTATTATTTATTTCTAAATTGATCAATTTTAATAATAAAATTCAATATTTTTTGTTAATATAATTTTTTTCAAATTTGTATGCTGTGTGTATGTGCTAGAAATTGTAGTATTATTTTATACATTTTTAAATATCTAATTCTATAGGTTAGCTGAATAATATAGTTTAATGTTCCAATTATCGTTCATTTTATTAGTAGTCTATTCCAAAATATATGTAATACTGAATTAACAATAAGTTGTACAATATGGCAAAATTCTGTTAAATAAATTATTGAATCCAATGTTGCAAGGCCTGAGTTATATGCTATATGTGCAGAACATAAACTGATTCGTGATAATCTCTTTACAAAGATAGCATAACATATTAAAATAAAATTTCATTACAGTGAACCACAACCTGTGTAAATATTTGTGCAGAACAGAAATACAGAAAATATCAATTATTTTTATTCAAATTATAACTAACGTTAATCGTTTCAATATTTTATTTAAACACAGAAAATTGTAACGACCCGTGATACGCGAGCAGCATATATTACTGGTTTTTTAATTGATTAAATATAACATGGATTTTGATAGATTTATTCCGGTTCTATTTATATACATTCTTTTATTTGTTTAATTGAATCTTTTCGTTTTTTTAAATTCAAAATAAATACCATTCTTGTCACGGCACTGTATAATGCACCTCAGAAAATTTACATTACGTACAAATCATCAATTTAAACTTAAATAATTAAATAATGTATTTACCATTATTACCCATATAAATAAAGTTGAGATATTACTTATATCTCAAAATTTTTTAAAGATATATCTAAAAATATATTAATAAAACCGAGATTGAGATAGCTCTTTGAGGTCGAAGATATATCTCATGAAAAAGAAAGATACTTATTTAGGTAATTCAATAATTGTTATGAACCATAGTAATATATATATATTGTATAATTAATAAAATATATAAATTTATATATAATAAATATGTTATAAATTTATTTTAATGTTTATTGCATAAATGAAAATGTATCCTGAATTATAAAAGTTACTTTCTTAAATTTAAACATTTATATATTTTATTAACGGATTGTATTTTATATTCTATTCTATTATTATGTGATTATATAAGTAGTAGGGGAGGAGGACCTCTACGCCACCCCCCCGCCCACGCATTTTTAAATTTTTTTTGATGACTCACCCCCCTTCCACCACAAATGTAAAATTATTTTGAATTTACGCGCCAAAAATTTCGAAAATTTTTCAGCCAATCAGAATCGAGTAATTGATTTTTTCTATTGGCTGATTTAAACAAGGTCAAGGTCGTTTCCAACTAATTTAAGGTCACTGATTTGATTTTGCTAATTAGAAGTTGATCAGAGGTACCCTATTGGTATTAATCGATCATTCAGGTACAATTATTGATTTTCAACCAGTACGATGCATTATGGCCATGCAAAGTCCGATTCGGGTGATTTCAATAAGGATTCTGACTAAACCAAGGTAGCTGAGTTCGATTTTCCTACTTACAAATTGATCACATGTACCTTTGTGGTAGTAATCACTAAATCAAGTACATTTTATTGATTTTTCCCAATATACTGTTATACAGGCATTCAATGTTCGATCAGGCTGATTTCAACGGTTATTCCCACTAAATCAAGTATAAGGAATGTGATAGTAATCATTACTAATTGACCAGAGGTACCCTACTGTTAGTAATCAATCATTCAAATACATTTTATTGATTTTTCCCCTCATGTCTAATG
>JAUZND010092103.1:0-14785 GCA_034780555.1 Coelogynopora nodosa | reverse complement strand
AATCTCCTGGTGCTTAGTTTTAGATTTCATGTAAAAGCATACAAAAAACTTTCTTAAAACTTTTTAAAAAGTTTTAACGCAGTTTTAAGACGCCGACAAAGTCTTCCATCCAGGCTAAACTATTTGAGCCACTATAGTTAAACAAATGTTATAGTCTAGCATTGTGATATATATATATATATTCTATGATGTGTGACAACCTTTCTTAATAACACACTAAGATACAACTTGGTTGGATGATTAGTAAAGAGTACATTTTCTTACTATTATTATTAAGGTGATACATATTGACTCCTTCATATAGATGATATTATGATTTTTACCAAATTTTAACAAATGGAGAAGTTCAAATTAATTACAATTTATAGTTAGTTGTTTCTTTCCTTTTGAGCGACTCTCGAATATAAATGTTATGTTAGAGTTATGCACATATATTTTATTATGCATAAAAATCACTTTTTCCACAAATTAATGTTTTAATAATGTAGCCTAATTGAAACACGTTTTATTTTTTGATAATTGAAATAAATGTATGTAAAATTATGTATTAATTGAAATAAATGTATGCAAACTTATGTAATAATTTTATTATGTTTTGATACAAGTAACTGAACTAAAATGTATAAATATATTGACATTTAAAATAGTTGAAATATATTATTACACAAAATTAGACAAGGCCTTACCAATTGATGTTTACATTAATTGTACAGACAATTTAAAACGTCAAATACAAGCTACTAATCTTATTATCGTATTTTGGTAAACGTTTATGGAATAAATTATTAAACATCATATTTTAATATGACCAGAGGATAAATGACAACTTGTTTTATCAATTACAGGGAACAATAATTGTTATGACATAACATTAAATAAATAAATAGTCATACACAAATTGTGAAAATTGTACAATTGGAATTATGAATTACTTTAGGTATTTATCCATATAATTAGCGTATAATTTTAGATTTTTGTATATTATTAATATTTACTAAATATGTATTCTTACATTCACAATAGAACAGTTACATGTTTCTTTAAACGCCTAACATTGTGGAGAACATCAAGTCATATATTATAATTTTTTTAACAAATTCAAAATAAAACTTACTTTTATTTTTGCAATAAATAGAGATACGTCACCACCTATTAATATAATGTAATATGTTTGATTTTCAATTCTTATATATACCTACACATGTTTAGCTTTTTTGAATTTTTTTAACTTTCGGCTTTTTATGAATAACACAAACAGCAATTTTGAATGTTTAAAGATATGTTTTGTATATAAATTGTATGTATATATTATATAAACATGACGAAATATAAACAAATATTTGCATATTACAGTTAAATTATGTGGACAAATAAACGCCTGGATATTTCCAGTTTTTCGTTTTCAAAATATTTTCAAACTATGATATTTATTATGATACTTTGTTTGAATGTAAAAATAGGTTAAACGAAATAAACTTATGGATGCCATTAAATAAAAAGAGAAAGCAAGTGTTAAATTAGTCGACGTTTCAGGAATATATTTCCATTTATCAAAACATATCATTTACGAAAAAATACAATTTGGAAAAAGCATAATTAATTCAAATAAGCATTTAACATTGCATTCGAAATATTGATTATAATAAGTTACACTTAACTGAGATCAGTGTATTTTTATTAATTTGTTTGATAGTGTTCTGAACATATCGATACATGTAATCATGCAAAGGTAAATAAACAAAATATGCAAGTATACATATATCTTAGACCACTGCTAAATTCAAATTACATTGTAATTGAAACGCGTAATATTGCAGAATCAATGCACGCTAACCTTAAACTTGGCGTGCATTATTAAAATAGTACATGCTAACATCAAAATTTTAATTTAGCAGTTTTAATTGTTAAGTGGTCTAAATAGGATAATGTTTTACTTATTAATATCCGATCATCAACTATTTTTTTTAAATATATATTTGTTATACAGATAACTCCGCTTATATCAAATTTCTAGGGACCGACTAAATTTATTCCATTAAACCGAAAGTCCATATATCCGGAAGCTACACTTAAAATACCATCAACTTTCCCTCGATGTATTTAATTTAATTTTTTATTATTATTTATATGTTATATTATTACATATATAATGCTGAATAGCATTATACAAACACCGTTGAAAATGAAAAAAACAACAAATCTATGAGTCCATCAGTTTAAAAAAACGTGACAAAAGTTGATTGCTTAGTGGCTGCGAGCTTTTCTAAAACAGTGATGGTCTAGTGATCGAGGCCGCCAGCTTGCTGACATCGTTCTCCTCACTCGACGTATGCGATATGGTCTCCACCGGGAGCTGCTAGCTAATTAATCCGGCATCGACATTAAGCCCTTAGCTTCGTTGATGCCGACATCTGTATCAACGATGCTTAGGTCCTTGAGGCAGAATAACTCCTGAAAGACCTCTCGTGGAGTCTTTCCCAAAACCTCGTCCAGCTGTCACCTCGGGGACTACTGCTGCTAACTGTCGGAAGAAACCAGAGCGACTGAAACAGTTACACACTGTTTCAGCGGTTACTTTATTTCCGACCTCCTTTGGCATGGTCATGGTCAAGGAGTCGAGCAGAGTGATGTAAAATCCGTCTTATTCATACCAGAGTTCTACCATGTCAGCATAAGACTGGTATTCATTGAATTCATCGTATCGGGAAAATTAAATAAATGTACTTTAATTATCGAATACTATAATTAAAGTACAACTAATCAATTTTAAAGAAGAAATATCGAACTCAACAATCTTGACTTAGTCAGAATCCTTATTGAAATCACCGTGATCGGACAAACTGTGGCCGTAATGCTACTTCATTTGAAAAAATCAATAATTGTATTTGAATTATATATTGTTGCCATTATACTACTTCTGAAATATTGAGAAGTAGGAATTCATTGAAATTGATCTTTACTTTGTAAAAATTGGTCAATAGAAAGCCATAGCAACCAAAAAAGGAAGTATTTGATTCTGAATATCTGACAAATTTTCCAAAAAAGTTCGCGCGAAAATTCAAAATATTTTTCATTTGCGTGGGGGTAAAGAGTTTAGGTTTCTTCTTTTGTGGGAGGTTTGGGGCATTTCGGTTTCTTATTAATATTTTTTTGTTAGGATATAACAGTGGTTTTGTGTCTGGACGATTGTAGGGGCTCTTCTGCATCTGATTACGTTTGCACCAGAGTTTCATTCAGATAATGAGAGGCAATTAAACTGTGTTGGCGTATTTGACCTAGTGTGATTGCATTCGATAATGTGTTGGCCTAGTAGCATTTTATTGTTGTAAGGTTATGTTCCACGTAGTTTAAACACATTTGTTGTGTTTGTTTGAATACACACTTGTTAAAATTGTTATTTTGTTAAATGTATAGTTTGCAGTTGTTTGCAGTAGGCACCTTTAGTTTATATTACATTTACTCATCTCTATAGGTATACATACATATGTACACTTACTTGTATTCAATTTAAAAACCCTTGCGAAAGTACTTCTGCAGATTAACCCGATACTCACCGAGTATCCTATTATCCGAGGCCACTGCATAAGTCAATACTTGTTATGTCATTTTTGGATATATACATATACATACGTATACAATATAATGGGATAAATTCTAGATCAAATATTTTAGCCACATTTAAATCTTTTTATCAAAAAAAAATATGTTGGACTACAATACAATACAATATATCTTTAACAATTGTATTAATTAATAATAAAAACTATCTAATAATGTACCATGCATTTCGTAAAAAAACAAACTAAACTTGAAATTAATCTAAACTTTAAAAGTTTAGATAATACCTACACAGCACCAAAAACCTGTCATCAAAATATTGAGTTTGAAAGATGTACTTTTCATTTTACCCCTTAATTTTTGTTTATTTAAGAAAATGTGTATATATTATGCTATACTACAATATATGTTTATGTACACTAGATCGTAAGTAAATAAGTTTATTCTTATTGATCATGTTATCCATTATCTGTCTTCTAAACAGCGTGTTCCACCGACTGTTCTAGTTATGTAGTTAACCAAGAATAACCAATTAAACCTCCAATTGTATCGTAAGAAATACAGCTGATGAGGATGGCTCTAAATATTGAAAATATAAAAAGCTTTGTAAAAACATATATTGATATATTTACACATGTAATACTCGAGTGTTGTCAAGAAGTTTGTCTCTAAATAAAGAAATAAAAGTCTGTCACTTTTGTACGCGCCCCTCGTTTAACAGGACCGATGTATGAAAGCAAAGAAATGCAGAGTAGTATTAACATTGCAAATATTGTGAAACACTAAATATAACAAGCATAATAGTATCTATCATTATTCTAATTACAATTGTAAATAACAATTTTAATTTATGTAATATAAAGCAATAATATATTATCGCTTATATTATTAAATCAAAACTATCAAAACATATATATGTATATCCATGTATAATAAGCCAACTCACAGCTACGAAGCATGGAAAAAGCTTAAATGAACAAAATTATTACGAAATTTGTATTCAAAATATTATTTAATATAAACGTACAAATTCAACATTACTATTGAATAAAAATATATTGCTCGTTGGTAAAATGATGATAATGTTGGCAATGTCAGTATGTGCGTTATATATATAGGAGGTTTAACTAAGAAACTGACAAAAGAAACATTCACTTCATGTTGGAAATGATTAATTAAACAAAGGTCAGGAGGACATATCAAACATGACAAATTATGGAAAGATGAAAATAGTTATATAGGTTATTGTATCTTTTAGAGTTATACATATAAAATAGACACAAAGAATTAATGCGTGGACATACTATATAAGGCATGACATATATTTAGGATTACATGTATAACGTTTAATTCTACGTATACTTATTAGTAACATATATAAAGAACCGAAAGAAGAAAGCTATATAATGTCATAAAGTGATGAATTACGTTATATAATGTAGGATTGTAATATAGTATTACTTAAAGTTCTAATTAGCAAGAGAGAAGTGGAGGAAAATTGATGGCATTTTATCAGTGGGCATACCACGACAGTTAATAGTAGCACACGCAATCCATGACTTCTGTTCATCAATCGCGAATGGCGACTGGTTATGTCGATCGTTGATTTGGCATCTTACCGATCCTTTGAGTGGAAATGTCCTCTCATTATTGTAAATTTCATCATAAACATAGAGTTGAATGTCGACGTCTCCCCTTACAACTCCAACAAGCCGCACTTGCACAAGCCACCCTCCCATATTGGCCGGCAGAAGCAGTGGAACACTCTTGATCCCGTACACCGCTCCACCTTGAACCATCAAGCGCCACCTGTAAACATCATCGCTCAGCTTAGTGCTGGAGGCACTGCAGAAGGTCCATCGACCATCAGGTGAGCACATTTGAGTTGGACCATCAGCTTTACATCTTGTGACAAGTTGACCTGTCTTCAGTAGCATCCCTGCAAACAGTTGAGGTGTAGACACTTTAACACGACTCATAACAATGGCTGACAAATTGATCACTTGACGAATCAATAAACATCAAAATAGAGGTCAACTTATAATTTTATATATTTCAAAAAATACTTTTTACTGTATTTGTTCTTCATTAAACAGTTACAATTATCTTAAACAAATATTCTATTACATGGTAACAGTTAAATGTACAAAAATCTTGATCAAACTTCTTCAGATTTCACAATTCACGACCTATAGGCTATACATATATATCTAAACCGTGTTCATATTTTTATTGTTAATATAAACGTTGTACATACTCTCAGTTGCAGGTAGATAGAATGGTTCCTCATCTGAAATTCAGAAAGTTATAGAATATTGAGCGTGTATAGCCAATGTATTTGGGTAAAACTTAACCAAAATATATAATAATCATAATAAATACTTAAACGTAACAATAGTTACGATTTAAGCTATCAATAAGAAAAATCTAAATAGACAATAAGAAGTAAAAATGAACACGCTATCCTTTTATAAATACAATAACAAAACAACATATCGATCAAATAACTACTCAGATGTAATATTAACAAAATACATATCGGGCAAGCCACATCATCAAGCAAACAATCGTACAAGTTATAACTCCGTAAGCTCTCAACATGTTCGCAACTACTAGCTACACTTAATCATTGAACTAAAGCAGCAAATATATAATGCAAGAGAATAGAAGATGCGCTGTACATTAATTTCACTGAAGCCTTTGATATTGTTTGTCATAATAAACTCATTATTATACTTAAAGATAATAGTTTAGATTATGAGTTGATAAAGTGGATAAATAAGTTTCTTTCTGATCTGACTCAAACTACGTACATACATAGATGGTAATTTATCAAATATAATCAATATACAACATTATCTAGTGTTGTTGTTCAAGACTCTATGTTGGGTCCCTATTTTGTGTGTTACATACAATAACGATATTACGTCATGCAAATATGGCAACGTCACTAGTGGCTAATTAAATGACAAGCAAATGACACTAAATCTATTCTCGTCAAGTTATAGATGAATGTGTGGTGTGGGTGATATTTTGTAAAACTATCGTTCCACCTATAGTTTTATGCTAATATTGATACATGCATGGCCTGAAACATATGTCACACACAAACAAAAAAGTCATCATATTCATACAAAATTCTGAATGTACAAGAAGCACCTATGAAATCCCCTACGCATGTCACCTATGACAGCAAGTAGACTGTTTCACTCTAATATTTTGTTTATTGTTTTAGGTAATATGTACAGTAGAAGTAGGCTAATACACCGCCAATAAAATGAACAATAAACTATATAAAAGTTTCACAAACATTAAGGGCGCAACTCTATTTAAAATGTTATGCATAGTATATGGAACTTAACACATAAAGAAGACCCTTTGCTTGTAAACGTAATTTAGTTATTGTATAGTTTCTCTTTATACTTCAACTTTTTACACTACTTAAATTTATAATTAACTTCTGGATCAAATTTGCTGCACAATAAATTTTCAACCAGCGGTGTCACTCCTTCCTATGATAAAATGTACAAATAATGTTACTCTTTATTACTATGAATTTAAAAAATAATACTTTTTAAGTTAATTCACTTCAAGCAAAATTTTTCAAACTAATATATTTAAAGGCTTAAATAAACATACGTTAACTATCATTTTATTCAAATGTGTTACATCATGGATCCATATATAGATCTCTATGATTTATTTGAACAACTCACTATTATGAGATAGCCATTATAGTCATATAAGTGTAAACTAAATTCTTAATTATACCTAGTGTTTTAAATATATTTTATGAATATTTAACTAAATTAAAACAAATATATTTTCATTTATCCAATTACTACTTTTATAATTATGTGTAAGTAGTATAGTCTAAAATTACTCTTAAACTGGTAAAGTATGTAATTAAAATGATATACAGCAAAAATAAATGACATACAGCAATCATAACTTGATAAAAAAATCGTGCATTTATTTTTTGTGCTTTTAATTTGGTATTAGTGCAAGTTAAATGTTAAATGAAGTATTAAAAGTTAGTTTTTGAAGAGTTACATTTATTTAATTATTACTTTTATTGGAGAATTTTTAATTTTACATTATTATCTAAACAAAAAATAAATAAAATCCGTCTTCTCTCTACCATAGGTGACTCATATGGTTAGTTTAGTAAGTGATTTTTACAAATTCCTAATTAATAAATTGCGATTTTTTTTATGAAGATGATCACTTTTCATTTCGTTATGTGTGTGGCACACGTTCTAGGTCATGAGTCGACCAATATTAGCAAAAAGTTAGAGTTGCAATGTTAGTTGTTTTACAAAACAGCAAATATAGATTCACCTATGTATAACTTGACGAGAGTACTAAATTGTACATGCATCGAAGCCATACTATGACCATGCATATCGTTTGATAATATCCTATTGGTAGTTTTGTAGCATGGTACATTTTGAACATTTCGCACACAAGTGCGTGACACATGTAATAATTCAAAAAGTCAATTGTATAATGTCAAATGCTCCCATAAACTATGTGAAAAAAATTAATGATATAGGAATTACTATATACTAAATGTTACGTTTTCAAAACTCGATATTCTATTGATATTGTACTGCCTATGTTAGATCTATTTTGGAACATGATTCACTTGTCTGAACTCCTCACCTTGTTAACGACGAATGTAAAGGCGTTTCTTCACTAAATGTATTTTTCTATTTGAAACATTATTTTAACATATAATAATCACTTTGAAAATTGAATTTTCTGTTACTCAGATTCCTATCTGGAATACTTTATGAAATACCACTGCATGTAACATTTTAAATAACTGAACGTATTTAAGAAAAGCGAATTAAAGTAAACATTGTAAAGTTTATTATAAACTTTTTTTGTATTTTTTATGCTGATATTTCTGTACGGTGCATAGTAACAGTGAACTTTATTAACTATTTTATAATATTCTATATTGTATTATTAAATAATAGTGTATTACATGTTATTACATATATGCTCCTATTATGTTTTTGTTCATTCTGACGGTACGTCAAAGTAAACCCTACCTGTAGTTTTATTTTGATTGTCAAAAACATTAAATATGAACAAATTCCTCCCTTTTTTGATTACGTGAATTTTACAAAAATATAACAATATACAGATTATGACCGCTATTGAATAGAAAATATAATAAATTAAAATAAAAACTATATTTTAAAAATGTTGATAAATACAGCTAATGATTGTAACAAAAATACACTTGTTAACGTCCAACACAATTGAAAGAAAATTCAAACAAAGATGAATCTATCATTTTTCATCCTCGGGACCAGCTATATCTGTATTCCCATTTAAAAATGTATTACTATGCTATGGTAAAACAATCTCTATAAACAGTTTAAAAACATACAAATGACCGCACCTCGTTTTAACAATTTCGTAAATTTTTAGTCACTTTTTAAATGTTTGATTAATTTAATAAAAACTTTAAGATACGTACATGGTCTTTAGAACACATTTCTACATGTCTGCAGCATATTATGTTCTTTGTTGCATCATAGTAAGCTCTATAAATTGATTTCAATCACACTTGCAATTAAAAATTATACTAAATTGATTTTCAAATATGTTTAACGATCTTTAAAATATACAAATCGATACAACAATATACATATAATGAATCGATTTATATATATATATATATATGTTTCAATGAACTCACTGTTAGTTTGTGTTTGATTATCTTGCATTGGATATCCAACTTGAACACCAAAATCTGACCAATTGAAAGAACTAAATGATTAAATCAAGTAGTACGCGAGACCAAATTAGCGCAAATATAAAATGAAAAAACTGCAACACCGAGCGCAGACACTAAGAAATGGGACAGAGCAGCTTTTTAACATATTATTTCATAATTGTCATCTGTTGCATTAACTAATCTATGTTTTATTATCACTTTTGGTATAAAATCACAACACATGTAGCGAGTTCAATATTGTACATGTCAAATGATACATTTAGTACAGTTTTATTAATACATATGTACAACCATAGTTCAATTGTAAAATTCAAATCACAAAAGCAGTATTTTTGTATTAATACGAACGTACAACATGTTATGTATAATTGAAGTTGGAGATGGTTTCTTTAGGATATGCATTGACTGAACGACGTTATTTTATATTTCATAGTCACCTTCTTTATAATAGACTACAGAAGTGATT
Source organism: Coelogynopora nodosa (assembly GCA_034780555.1). Lineage (NCBI taxonomy): Eukaryota > Metazoa > Platyhelminthes > Proseriata > Coelogynoporidae > Coelogynopora > Coelogynopora nodosa. The sequence continues at coordinate 5,006 of JAUZND010092103.1, read as the reverse complement.
TGTAATTATTTTTTTAGATAAAAAAATTAAATTATTCCGAAAAAGTATTAACAGCACATATATAAAACAAAACAAAAAGCTCTATTTACTCCATTTTTTATTTTTTTACATACTTTACGTTAAAAATCACACTTATAATCATAAAATACATATTGAGTTCACTCAAAATTTTCAAATATAACGTAGATTGATATTTCATTTTTCACATGTTTCATATTTCGAAGAAAGCCTCCTTATTGTTTCTATTTAATTAATTTTTATTAAAGTATGCCTAGTCTTCTTGAAGTTAGCGGAATTTCCAATATTGAGAGAAACTAATTATTCACAAAACATGTATAATAGTTTGGATATAAATTATATTTGCAGAATATTGTCGTGTGTATTTAAATGCTGAACGTTCCAACACGTGTGTAAGCAATACTATTTACATACGTTTTATTTGAGTAAATGTTTTAAATAGTTTTATGCGACATTTAAGTACGCAATAAGAAATTTAACATTAAATTACAATCGCTATAAAATTATATACAAACAGCATAAAGATTACTATTAATATAATTTCCAACAGTAGTACAATAGCTGTAATTAAATGGTTCGAAACATCGGTTATATTGCAAACTATAATCATTTGAAATGTAGCACAAGTTTGAAAAACGTGGCATTGTCTACCTTGATTCGCAAACTTGACTTGACACTGAAAATGCCTGTGTGCCGGTCGTGCCTGTGTTTCTTGCTCTGAAAATTAATTATGAGACTGTTCAGTATTTGCTATGTCTTAGGTATTTGTTTCAGCACTAAATAATTCGTTTATCTGCTACAAACATTCAAATTCTTTCAGTAGAACAATCAGTAAAATTAGAAGTAACCTGATTGACTTTTTAATTATAATTATTTGAAATACTAAACAAAAGAATTTACTTATTACATAAACTCACCCTTTGAATCGGGCATTATGTTCACTTGATGGCCAACATCAAAAGTTCTGCAATGTTGGACCACTTGTGGAGGTGGAGCCAGTTGTGGAGGTGGGGCCCGTTGCGGTGATGGAGCCACATCTAAATAGCCCACTTAAAAAAAAAAACAGTTATTAGAAAGTAAACCAAGCAACCAATAATCAAGTATCAAATTTATAGAAGGAATTGAACGCCTCACGTTGTATCGGTGGTTCATGAGTTTTTTGTGGAATATTAAAAACTCGACCACATTCACAGTGTACAGGCCGAGGAGCACCAAACAAAGCAATGACAGTTTGCATTTGGACTTCCAAGTTGTTGACTCTTTGGAGTGCCGCGTCCAATTGGTCCTTGATTGCTGGAATTTCCTCCACCCGTGGCTGCAGGTGCTCCAGGCCTGCCACCGCTCGACCGGCTATGTTGATCTGCTCTGTCCTGTACTCTCTCAAATTAGCCTCCTGGTCGTCGAGCCTTCGCATCAGGATCATTTCTGCTCGTGACATAACTGTAGGATTATATCAACATTATAGCAGTATTAATAATATATTTTCACATAACAGACTACATCATTTAATATGTTATAAATAAATTATATAGGCTAACAAATAATAACTACAAATGAAATGTTTAAATATATACAAATTGGCGGAATTTAAATTAATTTTATAATTTAATCTAAAAAATTATCCTACTATTTTACACCAAAGTTCTAAGTGACAAATTGTATTGAGTTTAAAAATAATAAAATAAATGATGTATTTTAAATAAATATAAAAAATATACTTAAATTATATGTAGTATGTATAAGTGAAACTTTCCAGTAATACCTTATATAAGGGCACTTAACACATTGAAAACTTATGATCTGTGGATAATATTATGAATTAGATTCATGCAGTAACCTCCTATATTCACATAAATATTCTCTGTTCAGCATAATATATTATTATTGGTTGAAGTATTATAGAAGAATTATCTCGCACATTATTATGTATTTAATGGTGCTTAGTCGATGAAGCGATCATACTACGGCATATATGGTGTGTACGCTTCATACTTCCTATGTACGCCAATAAAGTGCCTGCGCATTTGTTGCAAGATTAATTAATCAAATACTCTATTGATCGATCGTCAGTCAGCTTTAATGTCTCTCTATAATTGCTAACACATGCCATGTTATGGCCTACTGTTATCCTTTACATGTGTATTGGTTATATAGTTTTGGTCAGTGTTAACAATTTTTTGTTTGGAGAACATTTTATTATATAAATAGGAGTTTCGAGTTTATCCATGAATAGAATTGCAAATGACTCGGACAGATTTCTTCTAAATGATAGTGCGCTTTTTCTGGTATAATTGGTCTTTGTATTTGAAATATGTGTTGTTAAAATGTGACGGTTAGGATATAGTTGATGATGTCAGATTTATTGAATAAGATGATACTTCATCGTATGATACTGTGTTATATGTCAAAGCTAAATGAAAGTTGTGTATTTGTATCTATTCCGCTTCTAGATATTTGATTTAATTAATAATAAGTTCATTGCAAGCGACATGTTCTGTAACCCCGTGTAGTATTGAATTACTGAGGATACATAGATTACGTGATATTTTACTAACTGGACATAATAATCCGACCTTGATTTCGCCGCCACTTTTGTGCGTGGTTCTTGATCAGGTGGTAAAAATGTGCGAAAACTATTTAAAAGCGTCATCTTAAATATTGTATAATATTGAATAATGCTTATCTTAACTAATGTACTATCAAAACATAGGAAATATATTGTGTTTTCCCTGATTTTGTATCATGTAGACCATTTTTATTAGAGAACTTAGAACAAAAAGTAAATGTAGAAATTGATATCGTTGAGATTTATATATAAATATAGGTATATATTATAACTTTAGAATAACGGAAGACGCAAAGTATTTCCAAAATGATGTATATTCTATAAACATATACTACTACAATACATCATTACAATTTTCGACAACAATTTTCAACAACTGATAATTTAACCCAAATAATAAAAAATATTGCTTTATAATAAATACAAAAACTATACAAAACGTAATTTTTCAAAATTGAGTGAATTTACGTTATCTGAATTTGTCAAATTCCTTTGACATAAGAATTTATTTTACATACTATTTAATAATTTATTGCAATTATATTTTAACACGATTATATATATATATATATATATGTTTTAATAAGCTTTATTTGCAATTTATCAGGCGCAATGAGCATTACATGTATTTTTTTCCCCGGCATTATCGTATGGCATTCGGAACAAACTCAGAAGAGACATACAACATTTTAAAATATTTTTTTAATTAATTTAAATTTAACAATTTAAAAATAAAAATATAGTAGCGTGTAAAAACACTTTATTGGGTATGTGAAACAATTAAAAGTCACGACGTTTCGGGTGTCTTTAAATTCTTTAACAATTTAAATTTAGAAATAAAATAATTTGACATATTATATAAATCAAAATTAATTGTAAAAATAAATAAATGCTATTTAAAATAATAGATTAAATATGGATTATATTAATATAATCCATCGATAAATACTATACAAGCCGAATATTTAACTTCTGTATAATGAAAGAATGGTTTAGTTCTCTTAATTCGTGTTCTTGAGGAACTTAAATTCATCTGGATTAGATAAGATGTGTCAATCCCATAAGGTGTATATTACTATGTAGAACAACACATTATTGTTAACTGCTACACTATCGATTAATTGTGGAGAATAGAAGTTCTTCGTCGAAGGTAGGGAAAGTTGTTTTTGCAAATGAGTGCAAATAATGACTGGAACAGACTCCAGACAATCTAGATTTTATTTTGTAAGAATATCAAGGAAACATTTTACTATATGCCTATATACATATAATTATCATTATAATCGCTTTATTTTAAATAGCATTTATTTATTTTTACAATTAATTTTGATATTAATTTTTATTTATTTAGTATATTTAAATATATTTAAATATTTAATATTATTTTATTTCTAAATTTAAATTTATTAAAAACTTTTTTTTTTATGTTGTATGTCTTATTTTCATTAAAACTAGTTAAGTTCAGAAAATATAATTATTGGTTCTGATTTCAATTATTATGTTATGTTTATTATCAATTTTATTAATTACTGTATATATATATAGTATATATATATATATACATATATTATATATTATTTAAAGTAGGTACATATATTATAAAACGAAAAATGAATTGACTAATTTATAAAATAGACACTGTCATACAGTTTGGATAAAAAACTGTATTATGTTCTAAAAACAGATCTCATAAAATTATAATATTAAACATAAAATAAATTATTAAATACATAATATTGAATTGCTTCAGCAATTTAGATAATAACATGGTTTTGTTCTCTATAATTTAATTATTTTTCAAAAAACTGTCAAAATGAAATATATCGTATTAATTAATAATAGTGCTGTTATTAGTCTTACAGCTTAGTCGCCAAATGTAAGCGCAAATAATACATTACAGTATTATGTTGAAGCACTGCTATATATGTTTTGATTTATTTCATTGAGCGAATCAGAACATCACCTTAGTTTTGTATTGTTTGTTCCCTTTATACAGGTTAAAAAGTTTCTAAATAGGCATCGGGGAGGCCTCATTGAAAATGCTCACATTGATGGGTATCGTGGACCAATGATTTCGTTGATATATATATACACACCATCCGCAGGTTTGAACAATTTGGCTGTTGACATAACATAAGTTTAAGGGAAACATTTTTAGTTCTCATTTTATATTTCTGAATCCTCTTAAACTTTCTAACTTTGACGTAATCGTTCAAACGCGACGAATTATTGTTTTGTTCTACAACTCGTAGTTCCGAGGTCGTTATATTTGTATGGACATGATCACTACTGTTGTTGTTGTTATTCAGGTATCTTCTCCGGTCCGGAGGTTGATTGCAATATTGCTCCACGCTCGTCTATCATTGGCCATTTTTGTGCACCAGTAGAGTTTTTGGCCCGTCCACTCCTTTATGTTGTCGGT
>JAUZND010092102.1:0-14786 GCA_034780555.1 Coelogynopora nodosa | reverse complement strand
ATTAATAAAACGAAATTTTGAAGACTAATAGATATTTGGAAATAAAAAAACTAATTTTTTTTCCGGACAACCTATATGTCAGTAGTATAATAAATTTTCTGCTGTGTAATATATTTGATGTGTCAGACGCAGTATGTAATTGTTATTGCTTGGTATTATAATTGTTATTTTTCAATTCCAATTGTATTTGTTAGTAGTATGATAATACACGTTTGTATATTAATATTTTAAGGCCTTTTTTTTTTGGCTGGCAAGCCCACTCTGAAACGGTTTTTCACAAGGCTTGCCAAAAAGCCAGTTTCAACTCGCGAGCCAATTATGACATGTTCTATTTGGCTGGCTGGCCAATTACGTTCTATATGGCTGGCGAGTTAATTACGTTCTATATGGCTGGCAAGCCAATTAACGAATATTCTAAGTGCCTCGTGAGTTAAAACAGGCTTTGTGGCGGGCCAGAGTTTTATTAAAAATTCTCATGCTTTTTTAACAATGTATAATAACCAATGATATTTTAAAAATTTGGTCAAGATACAAGAAGTGAAAAAAGTCAAGATATGAAAATTTTTGAGCATAACTAAAAGAAATTTATTTTTTAATCAGGTTATAGATAACATTATTCATATCTTGACTGTTGTATAATTAGACTGTTAGACATACTCATAACTTGACAAACTATTTAGCAGTGTGCACTTGAGTTAGTGTATTCTTTGCATCCCCCGCACCATGTTTGTCATTAAATGATACAGCATTTTATTCATTGATTTTTGGAAAAGTGTGCCTACCTGAACAACTATATTGTGCGGTAAATAGAGGAAATATCGTGATGCAATTTTAAGGATTCAACATTTTCTTCACATTTTAATATTGTGATATATCCATTGCTCTCTACATGTTATTATTATTTACCCTGTTTGGTCTTACTGTGTTCTTATTTTTAATATTCCTTCATATATTGGTATTTTTTGCTTTATTTGTACATTGAATATTATTAATTTAATCAATTTGAAAAAATAAATGTATAATTGTTATATTACTTAAAGTAGTATGATTTGCTTTAAACATTTAATACATTTAATTGAAATAATTTGCAAATTAAATTGTGAAATTATTAAATATTGCAATAAATGTTGAAAAAATTAATTGCAATTTGGTCTATTAGTGCCCCAACCCTTCTTGACACAGAGTCGACATCTCCTAATAATAATACCCCCCTCCGCGTACGAAGGGTTAAGACTAAAAACTATAAATTGTTGGTTTATATGTGAATAAGAAATATATATATATATATTGATTTCTATTAATTTTGAATGATTCAAAAAATTATTTATCCTTTATTGTAGTGAGTAGTAAACAAGAAGAATTCAGTTTGAAAATAATGAAATTATTATTATTAACATGAAAACATAGTTATGCAACAAACACTAAAATTTCTAATATCATTTTGAAAAGCATGTAAATTTAAGGCAACACTTGAGAACAAATACTAAACCATACATGAGTCGCTTAAAGAAAGAAAAAAGACAAAACAACTGAAAGCTAAAACAGAAAATGTTGTTAATAAGAGAATTCCCTGAAAAGACGGAGATGGAAAGCAGTGTTTGGTCTCCCCTCCGTCTTTTGGGGCCGTCTCTCGGCTAAAACAGCTAAGACATCATGGGCACTGCAGATGCCAAAGCATTGCGTCGGCGGGTGAAAGAAAAAGTGGAAAAAAGAAGTCGAAACTCGAACGAATCGAAACGGGAGTGTGTTCAGAAGTATATAGGTCATAGCTAATGAAACGAAAGAGCATAAGCGAAACAAATATCGTGAGAGTTTTTTGTTTGTTGATATTGCAAATTCGCCAATTACTCATTATATCTTAGACTAAAACGTAAATAATGGCGAATACAGAATTTACTGAGTGACATGATTTCAAGTAGAATAACCACAGCCAAAAATATACGTCAAAAGAATAGTTCAAGTGATATGCATTGAGGAATATTATAATAAGTAATTAACGCAGAAGTGTGGCTAGACCAAATAAGCTGAGTGAGTACAAGTAATATATACAATGACGAAAACATTCGACATTCAATTTCTTTATCATTTTATCAAGAGCAAATACTGCGATGTAGTAGCCAAGCAGATAGCAAAGGTTGAGAATGTGAATATAAGAATGTAGTTCTAAAATATTTCATAACATTAACATATAATATAATATAAAACCCATTTACTTAGTTTGATACAAAAATCTGGCGAAAGTTTTAATGTTTCTTAGGAAAGTATTATATAATATGGTAATACAGCTTTAGCAGAGTAAAACAAAACATTGACCGATAATAAGCTTAAAAGTGATACGAATCGTTCGCTATTAGATTGACACAAGTTAGGTTATATGTTTATGTTTATGTATTAGAATAAGATAAAGAATAATATAGACAATCAAAAGATGCATATTTAGACATGAAAAGATTTAAAATATAAAAACGAAAAAGATGATCTGATATTTATTTCGTAAATATGTAACTTATTCTCAAATGAAGGAAAAGCTCATTGCTTCATTATGTTCCATGGAGCCGCGGTAACATATTGTATGGTGTTTTGCTGTTACAAAAAATGTAAGCCCCTTAACAGCACGCAATTAAACTTGAATTACCTACACGTACCTAACTATACAATTAGGCAAACACCTTATTTCTCATTGGCTGATAGAGTTTATTTTCAATCCGGGCCATCCATCGGGGACGCGGGGAAATCTCCACCACACCCTCGAACACCAGCACCAGTGCAACAAGGAAGAGCAGCAGACCAATCAGCGTCACCAGGACAAAGTTGGCGGAGCAGCTCCGGCGAGAGGCACTACCGCGCTGCTTGCCGTGTTGCGAGCCGACGGTCGACAGGTGATTGGCCAACTTGCCATTGGCTGCGAGGGCTGCCGCCTCTGTGCTAGGCGAGCCGGAGTAGGAGGCGCGCAGTCGAACCATCGTGTCTTCCAGGGTCGTGGGGCCGCCAGTGGAGGATGATTCCGAGGCTTCGGCGTCGACGTTGTCCTGTTTGGTTTGGTTAGCCGACATACTTTCTATTACAGCCATTGCCAAGATAGCCTACTGACTGCAATTATTGTGTTTAATTATTCATTTTTGGAAATGAGTTAACAAAAGATAAACACAGCGTCAAATAATTATTCGTGTATGTTAGATCTTATAACTCTATTCATTTACAGATTGCAAATAAGGGAACAGCTGAGCTGGAGCTTAACTGAATGAGTTGCAAAAGGAAGGCCACTGAAGTTAAGACTTTCTAATATAATTAGCAAAATAGTTGTGGGACTAAGATGGTCTCATCAGACAAAGTTATAACACGATTTTTCGTAACAATAAGGCAATTTGATAAAAATATTAAAGCAACCTTAACGATTTACTAAATTTGATTTATTGTTAACACTGCACTCCTTGGAATAATCTTAATATACGATTAATAAAATGAAATCAGTGATATTTCTAGGAAGTTTTTTAAAAACATTAACAGCTCATAAACAGTGATTTAATTTTTTTCAATATGTGCAGAAATCAAACTGCGCAAAAACATGTGCATTAGGATCAAGTATGATTGATTAGAATACAGCGTTAATAGAAAATAATTAGATAACACATTTACTACTTATAGTAGTATATATTAGGCGATACTAAAAAGTGGGTTATCAGGAACTAGAAAATAAAAACAAATTTGAAATAAACTTTCACCACACAGAATAATTTTTTAGAATTTATTGAAGTTATAACAGCAGAATATTATATTATTTTAATCACAACCACTGAGCACACCAAATGAGAGTTTCATTGTCTAAATAATGCAAAAAATAAGTGACACACTCTACCAAATACCAATCTATATAGGTGGGCCCACACACAAACAATTTCTTTGAAATCCACTCATTAGGACTTACTGTAGTAGGCGTGTATGATAAACTGCCACTTCTCAGCGCCTGAATCCGATAACAAACAGAGAGAAAGGGATTTACAAAGAGTACATGATATCTCAGTCTAGGTGACCAACCACAAGCGCAGTGTTATATACTTAGTTAGTAGTATGTAAGCATCCTTTTCATGCAACCAAGAAAATAACAATTACCACGACGTGCTCCTACACATCATTAGAGCTAAACAACGAGGCAATTATCTATTTGAAAAGACTATCAGAATAATACTAAACAAGGAAAAGTCCCTATTAATGATACCAATTTCCCAGCGAGTTGATTTATTTGTTATATATGTATATTCCCAAAAGCAAGGAAATTATTTTGCTTCTGTCCAAAATGCATTCAGTGAAAAAACCCTTGCAAAATATATTGATCATATTGATTGATGATGGTCAAACTGTAACATTATAAAAATGCACGTTGTATGTCTCATATAATAAAATTAACCATAAACGTACGATTAATCTTGCGCAAATACATAATATATTCTTGACACAATAAAACATATATTGACGGCGACATATCAGTAGTATAACTATATCATAAACAAGATGGGAGCAAACTATAACGATACAGATACATCCGAAAACCAGAGCAGTTATCTATAACTACGATATCCATGCAGTGGATGAAAAATATTGATAATATGGCCGCGATAATATTAGCTATCACCATTTTAACATAAAAAGTGATCATGACAATCCAAAGTTCGCTTTGTTATGCAGTGGTCGTACGGATGGCCAGGTTGTGAAACATGACCACGTTTAAAAGTAGCAAATATGAAATCGTGATAATCGATGAACCCGTGTGTGTAATACCAATATAGTTGCTTTTATATAGAAAGAAAGAAAACAGGGAACTCACGTATTTTATAAGAGGCGCATACGTGTATGGAAGGGGTCGTGTGCGCAGCTATAGTAATATAATATAGAAGGAAATTAAGAACATTAATTTATCATAAAATAATTGAATTCTTCTAATAGAAAAAATATTCTGGGTATCACTTTGTAAACTATTTTTTAGAAATAATTTCTTTCTTTCGGAAAAGTTTGGCGATGAATCCAATTTTGTGTAATAGTTATTCTCTGTTCATCACATAAGTTATTCTAAAATCTGTAGAGTTATTATAGATGATGATAATTTTGATAAACACAGTAATCTATCCTAAGACCGATTTCGAGGTTTTGCCCCTCATCAGTAGAAAGTGGAATGTCCACAAAAGTAACTATTTTATACAATGAATCATATCTTTGTATAGTTAATAGTTTTTACTTATATCTATACTTCGTTATTAAAATATTATTATTATTAAAAACTAAAAACTAATAAATGGTTCGCTTCTAATATGTCTTATATATCCGTGGAGTTTCACTCCCGATTGTAAGTACTATGCCATGTATATTTAGCATATACAATAGCGACGTAGGCCTTCATATAATAAGTTAGACACAGTGATTGACAGGCCACGATGTGGTCTAGTGGTTGGTGGGTTCGCTCACCGATCGATGGGCTGCGGGTTCGATTCCTACTTTGTACTGATGAGGGGCAAAACACCGAAACCTGTTTGCAAATGGATTAAACTGTTGATTACACGGTGTCTATCAAAATCGTCTTCATCAATATTGTATCAATTATATTACAACGTATAACACAACGAAATTATTGATAAGATTCGCAGTTCGTAAACTGATTTCAACTCTATATAACATAAAGCTTTAGGAGTGCTCACTGAGATCTCCGAGTATTAATTGTGTACAATAGTGTAAAAATAAAACTTCTATTTGCAGGTTTTTTCTCGTGCAATATCTTAGTACCATGTTGATAATATTTTACATCATTAATTGCGAACAATTAAAAAACAATTACATTATGATAAAAACAATCTATTGTATACTTTTCTCCTATTAGATATTTTAAAGAATATTATTAATAGCATATTACGCTGTATATTATTTCATATATAATATCATATTTCTAGTTTTAGAATCATTACATTGAAGAGTAAGTATGACATACGTTTTAAATAATTTCATACCTCAACATTTTAACATCTAAAAAATTATCTAGCCACCACAAATAAAACTCCAACTAATATTAGGAACATAAATAATTGTGAAAAAATAAATCTGTCACCGAAATAATGTTTCATTAACCTATATTCCACATAACCTTATTCCAATGTATGTATATGAATATGTAGCCAATTCAACTCAACGGTTCACGAAACGTTCTACAATACACTAAACTAGCAGCCACCAACATGTGTGTGTTGTTTGTGTTCTTACCTCAAAGCTGTGTACATGTCGTATGTTTTTTATTTCCTAAAATATAGATTGATAATTGATAAAGTTACAAGCAACACGTTGAGCACTTATGTACACAAATGCCTGACAAGTATATAGTCCCGATAAACGCCGAGTTGAACATATTTCTAAAGCGGCCGAAAATTTCAAGAAATATATTTTAAAAAGTAAACATCGTACAAGGGAAAATGTACATTATGTATATTTGCAGTTAAGATTGCTAATAAACGTACCGACAAACAATATTTTATCAACATATAAAAAATGGGAAAAGATAAATCCTGTTCAGTAAGAAACCATAAAGATAATTTAGTCTCGTTAATAAAACCGAAATAAAGACGCGACAATCGAGTTGAGTCTGGATCGAGGTGGATCAGTCTCCGATAAACAAAATTAAATCAAAATATTTGTTGTTATGAGGAAAGAATATTCAACCATACTGAGTGTTCGTAATGAACATCTTAAAATTAGTCAATATTTAAGAAAAATCAATAAAGTTGTGATTGCATCGAAAAACTAAATTTTAGCTCTATCGACTGTGCCCCCCCCCAACCTCTGACTCTATCAACTATAGCCAATCTTTAATTAATCAGATAAAACTAGTTTAGTATAATACTGGAATATTACAGGAAACAGTATTTATAATTTCACAATTCCGATTCGTTTTGTTATGTTCAGACTCGGTTAGGTTCCACTGGTTTCTGTTTTATAATAATAATATTTAGAACTTCAATTGGTCAAACAAAAAATTTAATATGATAGATAATGTTGTTCTGTGCATTGTACATCAATCTAGAGAAATGCCCTTTTCTTTGAAAATCAAAAGAAGGCGTGTGATAGCCTTTGACGTCCACTTGTTGTCGCATAATCCATTTTATTTAATTTAATTTATCCCGGATATATCATCTCTTGTAAATAATAGACATCTCCGATGATGTTTTTGAATATTAAATTCTTGTGGTTATATAGTTCATCTAATCCAGCTGATTAGAATCGATTACCTAATTCTTATTAAATGTCTGTCCAAATAAACATAAATGAAAAACCGGAATGAATCAAAAGTGGTCTCCATCACTAGAAGTGTTCCTTCCATACCACTTAATTTGTAATTTGTACAATTTAAACAATATAAACAATTTTTTCTTCTTCTGATTTTAGCTATATGCAACAACTAAATTTAAGCGACTAAATCACAGTTGTAGCAGTGAAAATTAAAATTAATATAGAATCCATTAGAATTCAAGCTGAATCAATATACATATTTCACTTTTTTTATAAACATAATTTTGAGAGGAATATATATCGTTTAACTTAGTCTCTATGAAATTATAGGTCCCGTTATTGAAATAATATTTAGTGCATAATGATTTTACACGCAACTAATGAAATACAAAAAATATATATTTAACTTCATGTTATGTTACGTTTTTAATAATAGTTTACAATTCGTTTAAGTTAAAGTTAACACTATAAGCATTCGAAGGTAATATTCGATATAATAACTTTGTTCTTGTTGTTAGTGCCAATTTTACAATTTATTAAATATATAGATTTTATAGAAAAAAACTTATTTAAAAAATATAAAAAACATTTTAATTTTTTCAGAAAGAGTTTAAGAAAGAACTTGTTAAAAGATTTATAAATTATATTTAAATATAATCTCATATCTAAATAATAAACAATATTTGCAAAATCATACAATTAGGTACGAAATCCAATATTTAAATTTTTTTCTACTTCAAATGACCTTGAAATTAAACATAGCACTCTAAATCTTTTTAAACAAAACGATAAGATAGATCTAATGCATAGATCCTGATTGAGTCTAAAACTTTGAAAGTCGTGTATATAGGTGATTAAATAAATCTAATATAATTAATTGATTGATTTGTTAGTATTGCTAAACCAACTTGATCAACGTCTATACAGTGTAACAATGACAGTGTCTGTTACAAAGTTCATCTGATAACATTCCTTATGTGAACAGAACTATAAGTAACAAAAATGTTTACGGTTCTGTTTAGTTGGTGCATATATAAGGATGCAACGTTGCATTAGTTTAGATTTAAAAGTGAGTATGCCTCCGACACGGCGATTACTTCGATTCTATGTCAATTGTTATCATTATAAGCAAGCGGGTGGTTTTCTTAGAAACTAAACATGTTCATTCTTTTGTCTATTATGATATATGTGATATTATAAATATGAAATTTCTACGAATAAACACACTCTGTCTGCACTTAACAGTTGATTATAGATACTTAACAGCATTTGTATTTATAGTTGTTTTAATTATTTAAAAATAGTAAGAGATTATCAGTTCACATTAAAAAAAAAGATGTTACCGTTTCTACAGTTTTATAAAACTGATTATATTTTTAAACGGATGTAATAAAATATATTGTTTTAAAGATATATATATATATATACATACATACATAGTATGTTAATACATATAAATAGACCATACAAGAACGTAAATTATTTGATATGTTTAAAATTGAAAAAAAACAATATTTCGCCTTTGAGATGTAATATTTAATTAAAATATTATGAATACATGAAAATATGTCAAAAATCGTCAATTATTTACCCAATTCAGTGTCCTCTATATACTAAAAGTTTACAAAACTCAATAGTTGAAGTTTATCCCCAGTTGATTTGACAATGTGACGTAGTCGTATGTCTTGACTTGAAATGCGTAAATATGGCATTATGTACGACCCTGATAAATTAGTTTGTGAACTATTCTGGGAAGTATGTTTGTGTTACTTATATAATATCTATCAAATATTAGTTGATTTCAATTTTTTTTACTTTTCTGAAATTATAGTTTCTACCTAGCACTACATGGTCACATGGTTCAGCACGGAGACGGTATCTAGCTTATATTACCCTTAATATTTCCATTAGTAAACCCAGATACTAATGACATAAGGTATATGAATGTACACATACACTCGGATCGCAAAACAAACGTTACCCGCAGATACAATAAGTGAGATTGGGTTGGTATATTGTCAACTGATATTTTTATTGTCAACGAATTTTCGCGATTATTATTTAAATATAATTAAATTTTATAAAAATATATAGTTGGTAAACTATCAATTAAATCACACTAACATTTTCCAAAATTGGTTTATTTTTCTCATATTTACTATTAATTATGGGTAAAATACGATAAATAACGACATTATGTATGACAATGTACATCTTATGAGTAAGACAGGTATAATTTAGACTAAATCTTATTCAATAAGTCTATTTATTTACATAGCCGCTTTACTAACAACTACTTTTATATACTTTTAATTTGCTGAATTATTTTTATCCACATTGAAAATCTGCTCATCTATATTTGATGTGTCCTTGTCTACAATTGATTCGACAAAATTCACGTTTTCAAATTTACATTCTGATCTGTCCACATTTGATCTGACATTGCCGCATTTGATCTGTCCGGCGTCTACATTTGATTGGGAAAACCTATATAACGATATTATTTTCCAAAATAAACAGACTGCTTGATGCGTTGGCTTTACTCGCACCACTTTACTTAAATAACGATTTTTGCAAATTGGAAATACGCACGCCTTTTTATATAATATTGATTACATTTCACACATGTTAATAATCATATTTGAATCACGATCGATATTTGTCGCTTTGCAAACAATTGACAACCTGACAACGCATTTGTTTCCATAGCAAATTTCGAACTGGAAGGTTAGTGAACTAGTCTATTAATCTCTTCTTTTGAGGCGAGCTATAAGATGGCGTGTTTCAAATCTCTTTTATATGAACCCCACATCACCGTAGGAAAAAAACTTATTGTTTTATGAATTAAATTATTTTATATGGCGTCTCTTTTGATTGACAATTATCGCTTATTGTGCTCCGCGGTTTTAGCATGTTCCACATCAATGAGTCATCGCCCGTCCTTGTTCCACATCAATGAGTCATCGTCCGTCCATGTTCCACATCAATGAGTCATCGTCCTTCCATGTTCCACATCAATGAGTCATCGTCTGTCCATGTTCCACATCAATGAGTCATCGTCTGTCCATGTTCCACATCAATGAGTCATCGTCTGTCCATGTTCCTGATCAATGAGTCATCGTCTGTCCATGTTCCACATCAATGAGTCATCGTCTGTCCATGTTCCACATCAATGAGTCACCGTCTGTCCATGTTCCACATCAATGAGTCATCGTCTGTTCATGTTCAAGACCTTCTGCATTGCAGTCAACCGAAATTGTTATGTTTTAATTTCTTTATCTAGTACGTTTGATTATGCAAATTTTTCTATAACCTTTTTTTCGTTATTTCTGTAATATTTTTTTTTTACTTTGCTGTAGAATTCTACCTTATATTTCTATATTTACATATATTAAAATATATTTTTTTGATTATCAGTACATTATTCTTTGTTCATATATTCCTTTTGAGGAAAGAAGCTGGAGAAGAATGTTGCATATTATCTGGACAGAAAGGGAAAACTAAAGAGGCTCGAGTTGCTGAAAAATTAGGTATGGACAAATAAATCGATTTGATGTTACACACAAAAAATAATAAAGATAGCCTAATACAGCGACCCTGGACGTAGGACGAGCGGATCGTAGGACGTAGCGAATCGACGAGGACGTAAGCCAAATCCTGGATAGAGAATACCAAAAACTGGAAATACGAAGGAATCATGATGCCGGTTGATCTGACAAAAAGTGGCCAACGACTCATTTGGACAATGACTGGCTGGAAGAAAACTGTTCAAAGAAAGTTATAAAATAATAACCTTTTTTTCCGGCGATCTAGGTGGCGTATCCCCCACCAGTTGACTTCGCCGCTCCTCCAGAATACTCTCCAGAGAGACACTCCCCTGCAGACTAGAGGAGCCCTTCTTCACCTGCGAAATCTGCTGATGCTGCAGATTGTTCAGATGCAGCAAGGCCGGGTGCTGCCTCACTTCCGGCGACCCGTTCAGCAGGGACAACGGGCTTTCGGGGGCGGCGAATTCATTGTTGTCATGGCTGCCACTGCCGTCGCCGCTGCTGGGACCCATGCCGTCGAAGTGGTCGGTAGCGGGGCGTTGTTGGGGCATGTAGAGGCTCTCCAGCTGGTCTTCGGGGCCGGTTGTGCAGCCTGGAGTGGAGGAGTTAGGTAGGAAGATAAATAAGTAAAGAGGAAACATTGAGTAATCCGGTAAAATAGCTAAGAATAACTGACCGTTTTACCACAACAAAAATGTAAATTGATTCCAATAGAACTGTTGTGTGAGGAATCTTGTTAATATTGTTTGAAGCTAATTAAAACGTATATTTAGATTTAATTGAAATCGCAATATTCAGTGAAGGGAAATCTTTACAAATAGTAAATATGATAGAAGTACGAAAATGAAATGAACCTATACTTCCATAATAATTCTTAAATGAAACAACAAGATATGGCTTGCCAAAACTAAAAAGGTTTATACATTTGTCCTGGGAAGTCTGCGAGGTATCAAGTGGTTGAGACTGGGGTTAAAGTTGGATTGAGTCATTTAAGTCAGAGGTTGGATGTTAGCTGATTGCGGCAGTGGCCTATAATAATTGATCCACGTAGAGTAACAAGTGGCTGCAATTGTGTCGTGGATAATTAGGTGGCATCGTTTTATAACGGAGTGAACTTCTTTGGTGAGGAAGTAAAACAAAAAGGAATCGTTTTCAACTACTTCAACCTCTCATAGTGGCAATCATCTAAGGACAGATTCTATTTCCTTGACATTTTATCCGATAAATATATTACTTTTTTAACACTTTAAAAAACTTTTGACCGAAGATTCAACAACTTTACCTCGATATTTTTATCATATACAATGTACATCCTCGATATTTTTATCATATACAATGTACATCCTCGATACTTTTACCTAATTTCAACCCATTTTTTTTACTATGACCGTAAAATACTTTAAAATACAAACAAGTAGTTAATATTTGCTTAGGTATAGTGAGACTTTCCATTTATGAAAGGGCCATTTTATTTATCAATTAAATGATTAATTTATCTACAAACATTTCGTGTAAAATTAGTGCATATAGCTACTTAATACATGGTTAGTAAAGATAACCAAGAAAACTACCACCACCATTATTACCGTTTCTAGAACTGTATAAGTTTCAGAAGCAACATTTTAAAGTAAAACATATTGTATAGCAGCTCGCTTAAGATTATTTTATATTGAGAAAAGGTGGCAATCTGTATATGAGAGGCTGAGTACAGATGAATTATACGGAAAATTATATCACTTAGGCAGATATAATATTGCATTGGGTAATATTGTATATCAACCTAGACAAATGTTCACCGTTTTTTTATTAAAATATTATTTCTTAGAATTTATTTTTCTCCAAAAAGCAGAAAATACAAGAACATTTTTGAAACTATATAAAGATAACAACCAGGACATACCTTTAGAAAGTCTTTTTGCCGAACGTACAAAAAATCAAACGAAGGAAATAATAAAATACAACTCCTCTTGCCTGTGTGTATGAAACCAATTTGTAAATCATCGTTGACATTATCCATCAAATAACAGGAGATCGGTCCCAATAAAAACACACAAATCACCGCTCAGCGATTACCTATATCCGCCTCCGACTGCGTTAAGCCAATATCCAATAGGGTGTTCCGTCCATCGCACAGGGGCGACCCGATCGAGCCCAGGTGCAGAGCCGAGTCATCCGGAAGCGACAGGAAACTCCCACCGATCCCCACCCGCCTATCGATCGCATCGTACTTCGCCGAACTGGCCAACTGGGACTCGGAGTTACTGATCGACGGATAGACGACCGTGATCTCCTCTCTGATGAACTCCTGAGTGATCACCGTCTCGGTGACGTGCTCGTGGTGATGGTGCGGATGGCGGTCGTGGGAGTGTGAGTCATCGCTCATGGCGGCGAGGCGGTCTCTCTATAGTGTCGGCTATAAGCAGGCTGGCGCTACACTCTCGGTAATGACTTTCAGTGTTATAGCTAGCTTGCTTGTTGACTCTTGTGTGTGCTGAGCAAGTCTTAATAAGCTGAGATACTGGTCGACGGATATGCAGCATGCAGATATGTAGGGTTAGCTGAGTGACTTTATCAACACGTCTTGATCGACGTGGCTAAAGTCTCCGAATTCTTAAGATCATAATCGGCCGCGTAATGTACAATAATTGTTAACCTTACTGTATACAGTATGTGTGTGTGTATTAATATATATCAGAACTGCAGGGTGCCGTTTCTTACCGGATAGTTTTATCATTAGAATGTAAACAATGAAAACATTATAATTGATCTTACTATTGAGGATAAAAGGATTTCTAAAATTATAAATATGAAATTAAAAGTATATAGCCTATGTAAATAGGAATAGAGAAACCTGGCTTTTAACAAATCCAAATCCATGTGCGCCGCCAGGATTTTATGAAAGAGGGGCATTTTTTGAATAGCCGCTTTTTAATTTTTCGTAAAAAAATAATGTAGGTAACGTAAATAGATGGAGAAGCCTTGAAACTAATGAAAGAAAAAATAAATAGGAACCAATGAAACTAAATATCATTGTTAATAATTATTTAAATATGAGGTTAGCATTCTGAATGCATCTGGGGTTTGGATTTGCTGGAATTTTCCTCAACAACAGTTTTACAGTTGATACATTGCCACGGTTGAAGACGGCAAAGTACGAAGAAGGATCGTTCACATTCTCAGCTTGTCACTGAAAGTGACCAAGCCAATTTGTATTAGTAAAAACAAACTGGGAAACCTTACTCCTGTAGTATTGCCTTAGCCAACGAAGATGATCCCATTTCCCTTTTCCAAATGTCAAGTTCCATATCAACGAGAACAGGATTTGGAAGATCATCATCGTGATATAGTTGTTTTGCTGTGTCCAAAAGTTCGCTGGTGCACTCCTGTTTACACAATATACACTCGGAACAAGGCAAGTCAGATCTTGAAGATAGTAGGGACTGAAACGAACATTCATTTCGGAAAACAACGAATCAAGAAATGGTACCGTGGCAAGTGTTCGACGATCATAATATAGTTCTGGCGTGTCGACAGACGTTGTAGCACGATTCGTTTAACGTTCAGCGATTCTGATAAAGAGTTTCATCCACATCAATACTTTGCTAAACTTATGGTCAACATTTTTTCGCGAATACAGAATGTCTTCTTTTACTGTGTTGATCTCCTGAAAGGCCTTGACGACGTCGACAGTCAAATATAGTGATTTGAAAATTTATTTTCGAAAACGTTAACAGATATATAGTACTTAGCTTTTCTGATTATCAACCGGTCGATATCACAAATTGTGTCATTTTGGTTACTGGGAAACTACATGCGTCTATCCTTATTTAAATATAAAAGGCTTCGTCATGACAAGCCGTGGTGTCGTTCTAACGCGTATAACTTCATACATTAAACCGACGTTATTTTGAAAGATAGCTGCGTTTGATTTGAAAAAGGGTAAACGGTCGGGCTGGGGGGGGGGGGGGGGGGGCG
>JAUZND010092101.1:0-14786 GCA_034780555.1 Coelogynopora nodosa | reverse complement strand
CTTCAATAGAAGTCTATCAGTGATGGAGATGAGAGGTCTCTTCAATAGAAGTCTATCAGTGATGGAGATAAGAGGTCTCTTCAATAGAGGTATGCACGGACCAGGGGAATTCGAATGTCTAATTAAAACAAAGCATTGCGATGTCCATCAGTGATGGGGATGAGAGGTCTCTTCAATAGAAGTCTAAATCCATGCTATAAACATAAATAATCTCAACTGATTTCCCTTGCAGTTTCACTGTGATTCCGGCCATTGTCGAAAGAAACATGTAGACAATATTGAAAGATATTAAAAAAGAAAAACACATAATACTGTCCAAAAGATATTTGGCTCTGATTTTTTATTTATTATCCCATTCCTTGAAATTAACGAACTCCCCATATTCATGATGAATCTCATTTGTTATGAGTTTTAGTGTTTTTATTATGAGAGGATAAGCTTTGTCGAAATGTTCATGAGCTCCTGTCTCTGACCAACTTACGGGTAATACAAATATTTATGAGTAGGCTTTTTCCGTTAAGAAAATGGCTCATCACTTTCAACTAGTTTTTTCAATAGACTTTCCTTCTTAGGATTTTTAAGAACTGTAATTTAAAATATACAATATTCTTTTAATTTATCGATCATAGTGCGGATGTTGGGTTGTTTGTTTAAGAAGACAGTACTAGGCTCAGGACATGGCACAGGAAATGGCACAGTACATGGCACAGGGTATGGCACAGAACATGGCTCAGGACATGGCACAGGACATTGCTTATGACATGGCACAGGAAATGGCACGGGACATGGCACAGGACATGGTTCAGGACATAGTTGCACCGTGAGTGTAAAATGCTAAAGGACTTCCTCACGACGTATTTTTGCTTGTACACCCTTCTTCGTGTTACTTTTTTAAGAGGCCCCGTCAAAAGTTTGCCCACGTAAATTTTAGATATTCAGACCGCAACCAGACAATCGTTCTAAACCAACAATGGAGTATTGTCCAGTAATTAATTGTACAATAATAATATCTAAACATTATTCTCGTATCTGTTTTTGATCAGAAAGTATTTCTTTATTGTGCGATGTAGCTCTTTCGGCCATTATAGAGAAAATGTTTGCTTGTTGTATCTCTTTCAGTATGTTTTATAAAATAATCTGGTGGCATGCCCAAAAAGAAGTCTAAAACTTCATTTTTAAATTTTCTGCGACAAGTAAGTTGCATTTTTCTTTTGTAGAATAAGCAAATGATCAGGCAATGTTTTGTTATAGTTCGCTAGTAATTTTAAAAGTGCCAAAAATAAAGTTTCCGAGTTTATTGATGTCATCCAATATCTTTTCAATATCGCACCTTCATTTTTGAGCCACTTTAACTTTTTGAGCCACCACACAGAATATAAAGATATTCAGTTTTAAAATTAAGTATATTAAAATTCTTTGATTGATTTAATTTAAATATAACCGAATTAGTATGTCACATTTTTAAACAAACATAAATATGTTTAACAATGTTGATATTGACATATTAAAATGTTTTTATTGTAATTATTCAATTCAGACAATTAGTTCTCAGTACCATAATCTCTATACGAAATATTATTTAAATAAATAGTCAAACCGAGAGTGAAAGCTTCTTCAATATTTCCTACTTATTTATTAATTGAATTTCTTATTACTAATGAAATATATTCAATTTATAATGTATATTATGTTCAATTTATCAAGTTAATAGAGAATTTCAAATAAAAATTAGAACGTTCAAAGTTTAAGCACTAATATCCCCCAATTTTTAATGAATTAAATGTACTAAATTATATTTAAGGCAATGTTTTAAATATGTGGTGTCAATTCGGTTAGAAAATGGCAAAAATTAAAATTATATTTCAACGGATTTATAATAAATGTTATATTTTTTCATGTTAAAATTGGTGGTAAAAGATGTATAATTTAAAAGTTATTACGACTGATCTTACGAAACAATGTCATATTTCACTTTACAATATTTTTTAATTATATGAAAAATGTTGCCACTTATTTTTTAATCAACAAAATTTTATTTAATTTTGTTTTTAAACTTATATTTTATAAAATTTATTTCAAAATATATTTATTAAAATGCGGTTCATTCATGTAAAAGTATATGCACCTCTTATGAGAACAGTAGAATCGCAATTTAATGGCAACCAAGTGGGATTTTACTGCATGCTGAAGTAGTTTATTATACAATTAATTACGTGCAATTATTAAATAACAAATTGTGTACCTGATGTATTTAAAATAATGCCATACTTCCAACGTTGAATCAACTGTTCGAAATTTACTAAATTATTACTTTTATAAGTAGTATGGAAGGAGTCCTTCTACGACACCCCCTCCTCGACCTGGGGAAAATGATTTTTAATTTTCACGCCAAATTATTTTTTTTAGTTGCTATGGATTTCTATTGAACGATTTAAAGCAAGGTTAAGGTAATTTTTTATTACTTTAAGGTCACAAAGTTCGAACTGCTTACTTACAAATTGATTTTAGTTAGTAATCGATAATATATAGTACAGTTATCAATTTTTTCCGAATACAAAGTGTTCTCGTGTTTTATTTCAATAGAGTTTAATAACTTAAAATGGCAAAAATCCTAATGTTTAGTACCATAAAATATCCCTAACCTCCAAAAGTTTAATGTCGTAAAATATCTAAACTCTTAATGTTTTATACCCTAAAAATACATGGAGTTGAATGCAATAATGTACCTACGTTTGTAATAATACATTCCATACTTTAATTAGTTGGATTTTCCCATCGAAATAGTCGTGATTGGTGGATTAGACTTGCAACGCACCATATTGAAATAAATCAATAAATGTACTAGAATAATTAATTTTTACATTAAAGTATCTCCCATCAATTTATAACTAGAAAAATCAAACTCAGCAAACATAGTCCGAAACTCCATTGAAATCAACCTGATCAAACATTGCATGGCTACAAATACGAGTACCTTTGATCAAACTCAAGCACCATAACTTAGTCGGAATCCTCATAGAAATCACCGTGATGGGAGAATATGTATATAATGCATAGTAATTTGAAAAATCAATAATTGTACTTGAATGATCGATTCCTATCATTAGTAAGTAAAAAAATCTAACTCTGTGATCTTGAATTTATCGGAAATAACCTTGCCATTGTTTAAATCGACCAGTAAGAAGCCATATCAACCAAAAAACAAATTTTTGATTCTAATTTAAAAAAAAATTGTTCGAAAATTTAAAAGCATTTTCCATGTGTGGGGGCTGGGAGGAGGGGGAGAGGGGAAGGGGTGTCGTAAAAGATCTTTTTTACACTACTTATTTTGACTAATAAATTGGATATAACTCGAAATTATTATTAATAAAATGTTATTTTAATAAATATACGATTTCTATTCTGAAAAAAGAAGTATACAAAAAATAATATATATAATCGAATGTCTGGTCACAATGGATATGTCAACATTTAATCGTGATTTATGTTTGGATCATGGCAGGGACAATTTTTTTTTAAATGTTGACTTTTTCCTTTACAACTAAAGAGCAAAGGGTGTTCCTGAGTCAATAAAATTTGTTGACGACCATCGTAAAAAGTCAGATACAATATATCGGTGGCATCATCAAGCTGTCTAGTCCACTTTTCTTCTGTAAAAAATGTTAATAATGTGTTTAAAAATAAATGAAATGATATAAAAACTATACAAATAATATGTACGACTAATCATTTAATTTAATGATTCTAAAATTTATTAAACCTCTATTTAAAATGAAGAAATATAGTATTGGAAACTCAGATGGTTTATAAATGAAAATGACGAAAGGTCACATAATTTGTTATATTTTTCACAAGTATTTGTGCAACTCATTTCAGATTAGCAACAAATTACTGAAATTTGTGAAAGAAGTTTCTTGATACTGTTGTCGTTAATGAAGGAACATACTTTGTCGTCTTCCAAATAATCCTCTAGACGGTTCAGACAACTCCGAGCAAGCAACACTGGCGGTACATAACCAGGATGGTTCTCCTCGAGCTGCGTGCGAGGTTTGGATCAAAGAGAGAAAGATAAATATAAGTGAATTGAAAGGTAGAACAATATTGATAAAATTAACTCATTATATTATTATAAAGCACAATTAAGTTATAATATTTAAATGGTTTTATAAATCCTACTTGAAATAACTTAATACAGCTACTATAGTGATACTTTATTTATTTGAGGGATGTGTACAATAATTGAAATTTAACAACATTTCATGAAAAATGTCCCAAGTTGCTAATCATTGGTATCACAGCAAGTTTTATTTCCAGCAATATTTAATTTAAGAAATTTGTAGATATATCCCATTAGTGTAGCTATATATGTGATTATGCTGTTATCACGCATTGTAATTAAATTAATGACATGCATATTATCATGTATTAATTGTAAACAAATTTAACGAGTAAATATTAAAAAAAGTAACTTAAAAGTAACTATTTACTAAACTAACCATTGATTCTTTCCCCAGTCAAATGCATAAAGGGAAAACGCATATGTGAATACATGCATGAGTATGTTCGTGAGTATGTGCGTGAGTATGTGTACGTCATACAAAAAAACATATAATTCAAAATGAATGTATAACATTATTAAGATAACATTTTAAAATAATGTATCACTTAATATTATCACATTAAGAAAAATTAATGCTAATTTAGTTATTTATTGGACAATCTCACCTTTTTTGTTAATTCATTGACAATATAATCAAATTTAGTTGCAGTAGACGTGTATCTTTCTGGAACAATGTTCTTAACAAGTCTTTGCTGACAGGTTATCTTAATATAGGAATTGATATTGAATGGCACATTATTTAAGGATTCAAACATTTCCGGTATGCATGGGTTGACAAAAATCGCTCCAAGTCGAATTCCCTCAAAAGAACCCACTGCGTCGTACGGTTTTCCCAGCACAATTACAATTGTGGCATCACGCATCCACCGCGGAAGATTTGCAACAGATAGAACCCCTAAATGATGAGTTATCTCTGGGTAAATATTGCGAGTGTTAACGCTCTCAGGAAATGTAGTAACTAAAGTAAACATGGTTGAAAAAACTTTTAAATATAAATAAAAATTGATCCCTGCGTTTTGGTCTTCTCCTAAAATTAAAGCTATTGGATAGTGTGAAATGCTGCTTTGGATTCACGTTAGCGCCAACAAACTTCATATTTTTATAAATATTCTTTTGAGAATAATGAAGATTATTGAAGCGAGGATCGATATTAAATGGAGCTTGTATTCGAATTGAACACTTAAGAGAATTAATATTATTTTTAGAGTGAATGTTTCAATTTAAATACGCCATCAAGAGTGGTAAATATCAGGATTTCACTAGCTGCGCATTTGTTATCGTTTTGTATTAGCTGATGTTTTACCTCCTCATCATTGTTAATAAGAGTTATACAATGTTCCAGAAGGTCAAAGCCAGCGATGAGATCTGCCCATTGCATGATGCTTTCGCGTGGTCCGACACCAAAAGAAACAAAAACTTCATCTTTGTCATAATCCCAAGTAAGAATTCTGTTTGGGTATATAGATCAAAATGTATTGTATATAGGTCGATCAGTTTATTCTTTGATTTTAAATCGGTTATTTTTTTGTTTGAAATAAAAGACAATCCATTTGTAGCCAAAGTAGAGTCTAAATCTCCCTAATTTTAAAAATAATATTGTTCCATTAATTCTTCAAGATTAGTAGAATAATATTTCCTAATTAATATAACAAACACGAAAAGCATTGATAAGCACTTTAAGACGATATTTTCTCATTTTTGTAAAGATTATTATTAAATAACGCATTATTTTAACGAAAAAGCACTTGAGATATACAATAGTTGCGATAACGTTTCTGAACTTGAACGATTGAAGAATGAAATCAAACTCTTCAAAAATAGTGATGAGATGCTTATTCAACCATGTCAATATATTAAATCAATAGACAGTCTTTTACTAAATCAGGGTGCCCGCACCTTTCAGAAAAAATATTCCAGACAGATTTACGAATTCCCTGAAATTTTTAGACATCAATTTTTACCTAATTTAAAACGAGTAGTGTATGCTATTATACAAATAAATATATTGGCTATACAAACATAACATTTATAATAATACAGTGGAACACAAACAGTTTAAAGTAAACATGAAATTGAAGCATATGTAACCAATAGGCAATTGTATGGTAAAAGAATTTGATTTTTGGACAAAATATATTTTACAAAATGACTTTAAGTAATTGAAATGTGTTGTCAAGGTAGATATCAAAACAAACTAATTAGATAAAATTAGTTTGCATCTGAATGTTATACAATAAGTCTCAGGTACAAATTATATTGAAATTTTAAAAAATTGATTTTTTTTATTACTGTAATGACAAATGATTGACATTCTTTGTAGAACTGGTGTCGCAGCTGAGGAAATGTTGATGCTGATGAGATGTTAGCCTTGTTCAACTCTAACAGTGCCCCTGTGTACCAAAATCGGTCTCTGACTGTTTCTTCAAATTATTCTTATCATCCAAATCGATGTTGCATAGTTTTACATCAGACATTGCTCATCAATTTTGTCATCAATCTAAGCATATATTATTTTAAAAAAAGAAGCATAGGGTTATATGATTGGAAATTTGACAAAATGGCTTGGTATGGGATTGTCATGGATAAGAAGAAATTCATTTTGGCAAGAATGAGAGTATCTGAGACCATTGTTTGGACAAGAGTAAATGCTTGACTTTTATTGACATGTGTTTTAAGGACTGTGTTTAACGGAACAGCATGAACATATTTCACAATAATAGGCCAGATAGCAATAGCACGCTCAACTACTGGTTTGTTTTCTAACCATCTGTCCACAGTACTTCAAAGGAAAACGACTACCAACTCCCTTTAAATAGATAAAATCAGCTTGTCTGGCACATGATAACTTAAAAAGGAGATGCAGACATCTTAGTAACCCAGAAATATTCCATTCAGCTGTTGCTTTGGAATCAACTTTGTTTAAAGACTACAACTACCTGTTTCTACAAGTTTGGGGTCTTCTTCATCAAGGCCATCTTTATATTAACTAAGAAATAACCAGTTGACATTTGGACCATACATACTCAATTGCAAGCACAACCATGTTCAACTCTGTTACACCAGACTTTAACTTGTCCAACATACCTGTAGCTTTGGTGTACCCCAAGAAGACTGATGCAAAGTAACGAGTAATGGTAGATTCAAGCTGTTCAATCCAGAATTTGACTTAATGACAGCTCAGTATGCCAGAGGTACCTATGTCTCGGCAACCTAATAGGTGTGCTTATTAAAATATTATCTACTCTGGTATTCATTAGTAATACTAATAAGACTCGATTTCAGTTTAGAGGTGAACTCTTTTAGTCCTATTATTTTAGTGATTTTTATTGCATAAAGAGAAGTTCCTTTACTAGCAGTAAAAAAAATAAAAATTGTGCAATGCGCAAAAATTTACATGTAATTTTTTTGCTAGAAGTAAAATTTGAATTTGGAATTTTGAAAAATCCCTGACATTTTTGAACATTTGAAAATTCCAGAAATTCCCTGAAACAGCTTCAAGAAACAGAAAAACACGGATTACTTATTAATTTCTGTGTTGAATTTCACAATTCATAAAATGATCATTTTAATCGGAAGTGATTGATGTTTATTTAAGTATATAGTTATATCCGCCTTTGTCATATATTTCTAGATTCATGCTGTATATAACTTTAAAGATATAATAAACGGAAAAAATAACAAGGGAATATGATACCATTCGACATTAAGATCCACACGACCCTCATTTTTCTTATCTGAGAGTGGGACTCCCATTTCCGCCTTTACACTGGCAATGATTGAAGTGTCCCCCTGCAGAATTAAAAGTGAAAAAGAAAAGCAAATAGTTAACATGGAATAACAGGTTTGATAATAAAAAATTTGCGAATAAAAGTTGGCTGTGGCTATCACATTTTTGGGTAAAGACTTAATAATAATTTTAAATTCTCTAACTATTTACTATCTAATATGTTTGAGAATTACATACTAATAATACATAATCTATTAAATAGCCATATTATCTTAATATAAAAACGACAGCATTTAACTGTATGACATTTTTATAAACATGTTAAAATACAACAACTTACTATTCTGATTGCTGCTGATCCATTTGCATGTGTAAGAATACCACTTTCCAATTCCATTTGCCGGTAGTCATCACATGTCCGACCATCATTTCGAGTATTTTCCTGAAAATAATATAACAGTCAAATGACATATGAAATTTACATCAAAATATGAATAATATAATAGTTAAACATAACCAGAAAAATAACGAAATAAAAATGATGAATAGTCTTAAAAATAACGAAAAACTTTAAAAAGTTATCAACTCACTTTAAATGATAAATAAATTTTCACATTCCTTAATAAAAAGCAATTAATATAACAATGTTTTTGTTGATAAAATACAGAAGCTTAATTTTTTGTTGTATTGTTTATTGTGTTTCAGAAGTTAATGTTGTTCATTCATCACATTTTTATTAAGAGAAAAGGGTTTCAGGGCCAACTATAGATTATGAATTTTTTGTTGAAAAATATCCATAAAAGACTGCTAAGTTATTTTTTTAATTAAGTATATAGTTAGAATTTCAAATAAAAAATTATATATAAATTCACAATGGAAAAAACACTAAAAACAAATATACAATTTTATATTAATTAAATTGTTATTTTAAAAATAAATGTGATTACTTATATTATCTCATTTGATTTACTATAACTACAGCTACTGCCTAACTATAGGTGCATAAGTAAATTACAAACAGTCAGGATTCTAATGACTTTGGCATAAAAATGTTCATAGGTTACACATACATTTTTCATTTGTGCAATTTGAATTTTATAATTCCATCGAGCAAGGGAATCAACAGATTAATCTATTTGCAGAACATTTTCAGGGTTTTGCCCCACATAAGTACATAATCGATGTTGAACCTACAAAATATTAATTTGTGAGCAAATCCACTGCCCTAATCTATATCTTTGCCTAAATATAATAAAGAGTAAAATTCCACAGATATAGCAATATGTGAGAAAATAAGGAAATGATTGACAAAGTTATATTATAAGTTACACAGTGAACAATGTGCAAAGATGTAGCATAGTGGTTGGTTCACTCACCAATTTCTAGATTGCATGTTTTATTCCTATTCTGTACTGATGACGAAAAAACAATGAAATTGGTTTTGTAAATGAATTGGATTTTTTTATAATATTGTTTATCAAACCATTTAAAAATTGTAGGGTTACAAGTCACTACAAACAGAATAATTAGGTATAAACATTAGAGATATAAAAGAAAAATTTATATAATTATTATATAATGTATTATAATATTATGTTGTAGTCACCAGTAGTATGTCCAGAAAATTTCAATATAAATTGAAAATTACAAGAGTAAATAAATTGTATTTATGTTATTAAATTAAATACATCCAATAAAAATCTAATTTCCCTAGTTAGAATAGCAGGGAAGCAAATTAGCAAAAATATCCACTCACACTCCAGACGAGTGGCTCCTTATACTTACTCACCACCAGTCAAGTCCATTTCATTAACCCATTCTCCTCTCTCACACCATCAGGGCTGGTATTCATAATGGTAATTTTATAAAGTCAATGACTTGACTTGTCATTGACTTAGTTGCTGACTAAGCCAAGTCACATATAAAAAAGTTAATTCATACAGATTAGTTGGCTTAGTATGTAGACAAGCCGAATAATGACCATTAATGTAGACATTTAAAATGCCCTCCAATTAAACATCTTAATTTAAAAATCAATAGCTGTTAAAAGAATATTTTTATAATGACTCAAAGAAAGCTTACTTTTTTGAGAAACCATCATTAAATATATATAATAATAACACATACCTTTATATGAATGGTGATCAACTACATAATATTTGTTTTGAATATTGCAATAGATTTCAATACAAGTCCTATCTATACTCAAAACAAAACTAAATTTATTTTTAAGTAAAGATTACATGTGTCATATATATTTAGGTACTTATGTAATACAGAGGATTTTCTCGTTGTTTGATTTATGTGCTTGTTTAAAGGTGTGTGCTATATGTGAGATCCAGTAAAAGGTTTCAGTTAAGTGAAACCAATGAGAGAATGTATAGAGTAGAAGTGTGGCATTAAAAGAGAAACTGATATTGTGAGTGGATTGTGAGAAGAATATTTTGGTACTAGTACATACTTATATATTTGTGAAAAAATAGAATATATCTTAAGATTGTGTTCATTTTTCCTTTCTTTACAATTAAAAGGGCTCTAATATAAAACTGCTGTTTTTAGACTGCTTCGTTCATTTGATTCCCATACTAAAACTAAGGAGCAGATTAGTAGACAGTATCAAGTAGGAGAATTAGTAACGGAGTCTATTACCAATGCTTACAGTATACATCATTAAATAATGTTTTACAAAATTCAGCAGTCATTTTTTACTACTCATGTAGTTCTATAGGTAGTAAAAATATCATTTCTGGAATTACAATTCTCATACTTTTTTTATTATAGATATGTTAGATCTACTTATAAATGTAAAGAAAACAAAGTTTCAACTTGATACATCAAGTACAAGTTGGTATATGACACACTTTACATCATATATATATATATATATATAGAGAGAGAGAGAGAGAAGTCACAAGTGACTGCTTAGTAGTTCTATCGTGTTAATGGTTAATAATGTTTTTATCAATACTTATAATGTGCACATATTGTATGTAGCCATTTCAAAATATTAGGAATATAATGTGATACAGTCACTGATACAAACTTTTTATAAAATTAAATAACTAGATTATTATACAATATTTCATTGGTTCACAGGTGACTAAGACTTCTGAGTAGGTGACTCAGATTTAAAAAGCTACTGTAAATTAAAGTTGTAAACTAAGTTAGTAAGGCAAAATACTTTAATGTTGATTGTCTGAATTAAGTCACAACTTAGCTAGTAACCAAGACTTCAGATTTAAAGTCATCATTATGAATACCAGCCCTGACTTCCATACTCCTAGTAATGTTACTATTATCAATAAGTTTACAATTTCAAATGTTATTAATTGCCCAAAAAATTTGTCTTACTGAAAGATTTATAATATATTTTTTTAATAAATTCCAAAGGAGTAAAAAAAATGTAACTAATACAATGTAGTATGAGGTATGTTTCAACTATTCCCTCTCATCTGTACATTTATTGAGAAACTTTCTTATTCTTTTTAATATAATATAGTATTGTCAAATTTTATATTTTCAGATAGTGACCTACATACTCCCATATTTAACATCATCAACTTAGCTGAAGTAACAAAATTAATTAAGCAATGAATAATGCAATCTAAACAACACAATACCCCATCTACAACCCAAATAGATTAACCTGAATTGTTAATGGCGATTTCATTGTATGCAGTGGTTGAAAATAAGTGAAAGGGTAAGAATGAGTTTAGTAGTTAGAATTCAAACAATAGAGGTTAAAAGTATGAATAATGCAGCAAAGACTCACTTCCCTGTGAATAAATAGGCAGTAACACAACACACCCATTAATAGAAATCTAGGTAAGCAAGAAATAAAATATATTGGTGCTATACATGACATATGTAGCAGCTATTTTACACCTCTCTGCTAACTATTGGATTACAGACTACTGTTTGGTCAACACATTAACTGAGGGAAACCATTTGGTCAGATTTAATTTCACCCATCCTGGTCAAGCAGACAAGTTATTTTTTCATCCCTGGAAAAGGCTAATGAAATTAGTTTTGGATTGATTCTGAATGGAAGATGATCTGCTCATTTATATATACATGTTGACAAAAACTAGTCTCCAATTTATTATATGTCTGATGACACTCAGTTCACTTTTCTGACACAAACTGTGTATCAGTTGCAGTATTCATAGAGCTGACAAGTTTAGCTTAGTTGTAAACTGAACAAAGTTTTTGACTAAGCCAAGTCCACACTAATCCACAGTGTGATTGGAAATTCATATTTATGCTAATCAACCTAATCTGTGTCTGTTAAACAATTTGAGTTAAAAAATTATGTTGTGTTTATTTAAAAACTAGAAGCCATCATCTGTGATGGATATATTGAATTTGGTTAAGTAATTAATGCGCTATTATCCACAAAAATTACAAAGATATTAAAAAAAAGTATAGTAAACAAGTGGATTGAGCCAATGCTGAATTTGTTGCAGGCTACATTAGCACTCCAGAGGACATTGTCAAATCATTTAAAAACATTTCAAACATATAAATGCATTGCTTTGCACTGAAAACAAATTATACAACGTATAATATATTTCAAGTAACCAATATGAATCATTGAAGCCCACTCTCTCTATATAAATATGTATTGCAGTTGTGGCTTGTATCAGATTGTTTAGTTGCTAAGAGTGTATATAGAGAGAATGTTATCATTATTTTTTTATTTAAGGTCACCTTGAGGTTGTTATGGAATCCAAAAATAATATATATATTAACTGTTAACAATTTTTTGAAATGCACATAATGCCAAATTTTTATAATTGTAATTTATAAATAAAACAATATGTATTATAAGCAAAACATTTATGTTGTATAAAAATTGAAACTTACATTAAAAACTGCATATTTATTTAAATGTTGATGATTACTAATAATATAATTAAAAGAAAGTGATAAAATAATATTTCTTACAATCTTAAATTATTATTTCAGATCAATGTTCATTATGTTGGCAACCATTTCACAACTGGTCAGTAAACAAAATGACTGATTCGGGAATTCACAAATTTCCGCAAATAGTTGAAAGTCCAGACCTCAGG
The DNA here is from genome assembly GCA_034780555.1 of Coelogynopora nodosa. Taxonomy (NCBI): domain Eukaryota; kingdom Metazoa; phylum Platyhelminthes; order Proseriata; family Coelogynoporidae; genus Coelogynopora; species Coelogynopora nodosa. Next base: position 1,864 of record JAUZND010092101.1, on the reverse strand, counting down.
TCCTCAAATGGTCATCAGCCAGCCAACCAATTGGGGACTTTTCAAATGTCCTCAATTAGTCTGCTTAGTTACCAATGATTATGGACATGATTTAATCTCTTGAATTAATTTTACTATTTTTTGTTTTGAATTTTATTTATAAATTTAGGTTATTATCATGGTAAAATTGAAAGAGACAAACAAAGTCAAGTTTTCACATTGATTATTGTCATTATATAAAACTTGTTAATTGTGTTCTTTATAACAATTTTTAATCTTCAGGTTGAAAAGAAAAGAGGAAGAAATAATGTAAACTTATGGGAAAGTTATGTTATACTTTTTTTTAATAAATTTGATGTTTTAATTTTTGGTAAATGTTCCTTGATTTTTTAAGTCAGAGAATGGCTGGTTAATGTGGTCCATACAGTACAATAATAGGATTATTAAATGTAATGACAAATTCTGTGAAACAATGGCAGTTACTCATATTAGTTAGTGTAGTCTTAGTTATACCCAGCAAACACAAAACCTCCACTGGACATGAAGAAATTAAAAATAAATATATTACTGAAAGTGATTGATTTACAAAGAATCATTTTGTGGTTTACACACATGCCAGTAATAATGTGGTGTGTGACAGTTGGTTTTATGGTAAATATATTTTACCATTACATTTTGTATTCTTAAAACTTTTAACATGCACTACATATATTTTGTACATAAACAAAGAGACTATTAATACAACCTTATAATAAATAGGCTACTCAGTTATTTAAAACCAAAGTTCCACAAAATGAAAAAGTTAAACTTTCAGTTATATTGATAGTATATGTTTGAAATCAACATGAAAACTTTCAATTTAGCCATGATAATAACCTAAATTCAAAACAAAAAAATCGTAAAATTAATTCAAGAGTTCATAGTATAAGTGTCCATAACCATCGGTAACTAAGTAGACCAATTGTGGACATTTGAAGTCCCTAATTGATTGGCTTGTTTGATGACTAGTCTCAACTTTCAACTATTTGTAAAAGCTTATTTATTATAAATATATTATTCAGCTTGTTTGACAACCAGTCCCAGACTGATCAGAGTCCTCAAATGGTCATTAACAGTTATATTTCTTATATCCTACAAATAATGTATCCATGTTAAAATTTTTAGCCTATGGGTTTTAATCTATGGGTTATTTCAATGTGAGTTTTATCCACTTAGTATCTTTAATATTGACAACATTTTGTATAAAAATGATAATAAACGTAATAATAATCACTAATTATATAATATAATGTTACAATAATCTTTTCATGAAATACTTTATGTAACATGTTTGAAATCAATCATAAGAAATATAATAATAATATTATATAATTTATTACATCAATTGCTTAGTATATTAAGATTGCAAATCTCTTCTTTAATGCTGTATATATTTGTTTAATAACTTTATATATTAATCAAATTAACAGAAATTTAATAATAAATACATTATATAAAAAATACACATTCATGGTTAGAAAGTTTTTGTTCTGTGGTACTTTTAAATGAGATTTTGAGCATGATGAGATAATTTTTATATATTACTAGATAAAAAATAGCTAAAATGTTTGGTATATCAATGACAAAGAAAAAAAAGTGTTGGTTAGTAAACAGCAGTCTTACCTAGAAATAACCACCTTATTAAACTCTGGAGTTCAATTGAATGGACAATCAATCTATCCATGTCTTGACCATACATTCAATATCCTCTAAACAGGGTGGCCGCGTTTGGTACTCAAAAAAAATCATGTATATTCTTTGAAATTCATGTATATATATAGTCAATTAATAGAAATAAAAAAGACAGTTAAAGACAGTAGTTATATAGTAAATTGTACCCTATTAT
>JAUZND010092100.1:0-14786 GCA_034780555.1 Coelogynopora nodosa | reverse complement strand
TCAATTTCAGCGGCTGCATATCAAATATCGATTACTCATTATAGGCTTGTCGCTTCTATCTTTCTTACATTTCTATGCCTTTGATGCACAGAAGTCGATACAGATTGGAGAGTCAACAAGGGATAATATAGGGTAAATCATCGATCACGTCCTGCGGTAAGATGTCTTCAGCATTTTGTTATGTATTAAGGGCGGTAGGGTGATGAATATTTCCATTCGATAGACTCCATCTAGGTATGAATAAAGAAAGCTTACATAATGGAAAATTTAACAAAAAAGTTAGGAAATTTTCTGATTGGTTAGTAAGAATTCTGTTAAGTTTTCAACTCGTATCTGGTTTTATATTGAGAAAATGATATATTTTCGCACCCGAGTTATTTTTCGAACTGCCTGGAAACATTATTGACATAAAAAATCGTATTCATCGCCCCGATTTATCAAAGAAAAGATGAAGTCTTCAAAACTTGATTAATTTTTTTTCAAAATGGTGGACGGAAAAGGGCGAGGGAGAATTAAATTATCCATTTTAATATTATTAAATATTTGATAGTATTAAATATGTGAAGAGAATAATGTTAATTTGCGAAGATTTCAAGCCACATAAAAGTAAAAAGTTTGGTAATGGACGTGACAGTTTAAAAAAAGTTAAAGGTTCTAGTTCACCACGTACTGGTACCTGATCTAAAAATGTATAATGTACGTGTCAGGGAGTTAATTGATCACAATTATCCTTTGTCTTGTACAGAAACTGAAGACATTGATTAAGAGTGATCAGAGCGCACATTTTTGACAATGACTCAAATGTTATTTTTGCTGCTGTCGTTGTATAAAAAAGTCTTACAGAACTCGTATTGACTGTGCGACAGAACTGTTAAGATTTTATATTGATTAAAAAGAAACTAATCGTTCTGGATATTAAATGGGTCAACCACAGAAGTTTTTATCAAAGAGTGTAACAGAGTCCTGACTTCATGTTTTAATTGATGTTCAAGAATGGGTGGCGACTTACAAATTCACCTGACTACTAATTTAAGGGACATTTGTTTTTTTCAACTTAATAGGATTTTAGACGTGAAGTCAATTTTAACAATTTAAAATGTAATTGGAGCGAACATGACTGAATTCATGCAAAGCTTGACTGAGATTAACCAGATGAGAAAGGAATTTTGAGCAGATCAAAAATCATCTCACTAAAGTTATTGAATCTGCTGTATTTTTCAGTGCTTGAAATAGTGTTTTACATTTTGTTTATTGCCCAATATTATTTATTGAAAACAAGCAATACATCTGTTAAAATATATGTTTCTTTGTTAGGAATTTTCTGTGGCGTGACGTCTCTATACTGATAATATTTATTTAGTGTAATCTCTTCTAACATAAATATTATTCACACAATGTCTATGACTCACATAATCGCAACTACTACATAATTACCCAATTATATTTTGGTTGCAATAGTGTATACTAGACAGCACAGCTCATAATAACTACATTATATGTCAAATTTCTATAATATAAAATAACAAAAATATTCCGAACGTTGTTTTCCGAATCTGTACAGTTTGGTAAGTACACTAAAATTTTATATTGCCTGATATGAATTATTAAGGCACTCGGGTAAATGGTAGTGCAATTTCAAGCACTATTATTTATAATATATTTTCGACTTGTTTGAATGATATCTAATATTTTATTTGATATAACGCACATGTGTGCTTATACTTATTTATATACACTTATTTTGGATATAGGATATACGCTTATATTTTTTTATATACGCTTATTTAAATTATAGTCAAGTTGGATAAAAGTTTTTTTGTCACACTTTTTAATATTACAATTCTAATGTATCTAGAAACTAGAAATCTAATTTGACTTCAAGCGGATGATGGCCGCGACTACAATATATGACCGTTACCGTGTCTGTATATGGGGTAGATGTATAGACAGATAGATACGTAAACTGTAACGCTGAGAGTTAGAGTTTTAAAATTAGGGCAGAATTAACCTTACGACGGTTAGAGCTGAGAGTATAGGTTCCAGACCGAGGTTATGTTTCATTCTATAACATATAGGAAATGTATGATTGAAACTAACTGTACAGTCAAACAGATTTCAGGTATTATACATTTTTCTATCTCAAAATCTGTATTGAAAAATGACTTAGAGCAACTGTCGAAATATATTTTTCAGATTATCGATTAGACTTTATAGTACATATATATGTCTTTAGCAATTTCCAATGGGTAGTTAGCAATAATTGATGGGTATTTCTTTAGCATTTTTTATGGTATTTGGGATAGTCTACAGAGGGGGAAGTAATCTACTTTAAGTAATTTCCCATTGATCGCAAATAGACGAATTTCGTAGTTCTTACACTTTTTTAAAAGTTAATTTTATATGAACATATAGTACGAAATATGCATGGTTATAGATTGATTCCTGTTTGGGAACATCGGATAGTAAAATGAGGAAGCTACATTAGATCTATACCCAGTGAATTAAACCATAGACATCAAAAGGAATCTTGGAAGAAATTAAAGACTCTGCAAGATATTAACCAGATCTTCAAAAGGAATAATATAGGATATCTAATGATAATAATCTAAAAATTGAATACATAATATAATGTCTGACCAAAATATGCTAGATCTGACAAAGATAATCAAGAAATGCAAAATCTGACAAGATAATTAAGACATACTGCATCTGAAAATATATTCACGATATACTAAAACTGACAAAGATATTCAAGATATAAACTAGATTTGACAAAGATAATCAAGATATACTGTAACTGACAACATAATCAAGATATACTGTAACTGACAACATAATCAAGATATACTGTAACTGACAACATAATCAAGATATAATAAATCTGACAAAATATCCAAGATTTACTAGATTTGACAAAGATATTCAAGATATACTAGATCTGACAAAGGTATCCAAGATATACTAGATCTGACAAAGGTATCCAAGATATATTGGATCTGAAAAGATAATCAAGGTATATTATATCTGACCAGGACAATCAATTATATGCTAGATCTGATAAGATATTTAAGATGTTCTAGATCTGACAATATATTCAAGATTTACTAGATTTGACAAAGATATTCAAGATGTACTAGATCTGACAAAGGTATCCAAGAAAATAATTTAACAAAATTAAATCTTACCAAGAAATCGAAGATCCTAACAAGAAAACCTAAATTTTTCAATTATCAATATTACCCGTTAAACTTATATATGCAGCGTTGTGATTGAATTTAAGTGATTTTTTGTCAATGTCAATAAGTACAGTTTCAAATTAAACTCAATAATAATTAATATAAAAAATTATCCTGAAATTATATTTTATAGCAAGATCGTGTGTAAGAAATCTAAATTTAAATTCAGCGGGTGAACATGGATATGTGGAGTTATAATTTTACCGATGAATTTTGGATTTTATTCGGTATATAAAATGCATTATAGACATTGTAGGCTATGCTATCCTACCCCGTTGTATAGAATAAAGAGGGTGGCAAAATCATATATGATCTCCACGTTATAAATTTATGACTGTTATCAGATTGACCATACATATCATTTCATTACTTTTTTTATGGCAGACTATATGTGTAGTCTCTGACATATTAAAAGAAATTATAGGTAGTTATTAATAAGGGTATTTACATGCATCATGTAAGATTTTATATCGAAAATGGTGTCAAATGTTAATAACAAGTGATTAAAATAATTAAAATATTTATTCAGATCTTATGATGGATATACATTTCCATTGCTCTATTTTCCGCAATAGAAGCATATTTGGTTCTCAGCCAGCCTATTTGATGTGCGCATACTCTTAATTGGAGGTCCCAATTAAGTTAGGAGTGAAAGCATTTTTCTCTAATTGGATTTAATTTATGTTCGCATTTAACATTTAAAATAATAAAATAATTAAAATAACATAAAAAAAATAGTTTGAACATGTGTGAACATTTTCAAATCTTCAGTACAAAAGGAGAACATATTAATTGGTAGTAATTTTCTTTTGAAAAGAAAATGCCTGAGATTTAGAGGATGTAGACTAATATCCATATTTATTTATATAAATTTATGTTATAATTGTCGACCAAAGACAGGCAATACAAGCATTTCAAAACAAAGCATATTGTATTATATAGTTGGCATTTTCGGACTCAAGGATACCATTTAATGAGGGCGTCAGACAATATTATTAGAAAATTACTAAAGAAAATGGACAATGGACTCGCGTTACGTAAATTGAAACTTATTCCAGCTAAATTATCCACGATATTTTACAAAGAATATTAATTATCTAGAGCGAATATGTTATAATCTAATGTCCACACTAGCATTTATTTTAACCTATAGTTTAGACCCATTGAACATTCGGAATTTATTGAAAACAACGATGAGTATCCGGACTCAAAATGTCTCACGTAACATATTCAGTGCATATTATTCTTAAATTATAAATTCTAGCATTGTGCAATTGAATTTATTCAGGAATATTACTAAAATGGGATAACAGGAGACGAAGGGTCGTATGCAGAAACGTCTTACTAGGTATACTACCTAGTCATATTTCCAAACATATAGTACGACTACTAGTCGTATGCAGAAAACATTACTAGGTAGTATACTACTTAGTCGTACTTTCTTTTCACCAAGTAAGGGGTGGTGACTATAGGCTGCATATTTTATACCTCCTGTATTTATTAAGCGTAAATAGTTCTAATGGATTATGAGATGCAAGTATACGCTCAGAGACAGTTAAACCGAGAGAGCAAATTAAGAGACAGATTAAACCCATTCGACTTTAATTACACTTAAACTAAAAAGTTCTTTCGATTTAATCCTAATAATATTCTTAATATAACAGACACACTGGAACATCTAGGACGTCCAACAAATCACTGCAACCTCTGCAGCAAGTCTGCATTGCATTGCGTTTTTATGCAACGGGGTGCATGCAGTTGTCTTTAGGCACATGGATCTGTATAGATCAAAATATTGTATCTTATAGAGTGATTTGGGATGTCACTTACGCCATATCTTTATATCAAAGGAAGAATGAGATCAAGTTTCCCGACAATTTGCTTACTTGCTTAAAATTAATGAATTACACAAATTTAGCCACCTGAACTACTAAAATACATTTTTTAAAATTTTTGTAATAATGAAATAAATAGATCTTATATTTAAAATTAAAAGTTTCATTTCATGTATAATCTAAAATAATTGAATTACCAAAACACCTTAACATTTAGAATTCATATATAGACCAAATGCACATAAAATATAATACAAATAAAATATATATGAGGTATAGGAGATTTATTTTTCATAAATAATATTAGTTTTAGATAATATATAAACTACATATAGTAATCAAATAAATGGTCACATATTAAAAAAACGTCTGCTATGTATAAATCGCTGACAAAAATAATACGAATAAAATATTATGTAGTATGAAAGATTCAATATATAATAATTAATACCATTATAGGCTGTCAACGCAAAAATAAATATGATTAAATTAACAAACAAACACAAACTAGAGTGAATAGACACAAAGAAATATGGTCAAGAGTGTATTTTTAATAAATACGATTTTCTTATTTATTTTAAAATGTTCAAAAGTTAGTTACAAACCAACGACTTTTGATTATTTCTTTGTATCGGTTATTGGCGACTATAACAAATCCAATAAAAAATTACCTATAAATATGAACAGTAGAACACTAAATATAAAAAATCGTTCCAGAACGACCAGGGGATAGGTAAATATACAAATGTTCCATTTACTTTAAATTTACAAAATGCATTGTATAGTATGTGATTTCAAATTTTGCATACATTTTGAAAAACAATATGACTATAATCACGTCATTATAAAGACAATTATGAATATAAATATATAATTATTTATGACATCAAGTTTTATTATTGACAACTTTTCAACGTTTGACAATATTTATACTTATAGAGTTAAGTTAAAGTAATACATTTAGTGAAACGTATGTGATTTGAAAACTGATATGTTACGGAAAGTAAATAAGAAATATGGGCCGGACTAAAAAAAAACTCGATAAATTTTCAAATATGCTAGAGAGCAAATTTAAGTTGAAAACTATTAAAAAAATCTAATAATTTCCTTCTTGAACAATTTGGCATCTGATATTTAAAAAATCCTAGTAATCGCACATTTGATCATGCCATTATTTTTAGTAATTAAAAAAGTTTAATACACTATTTTTTAAATAACAATTAAACGACTTTTAATATAGCTCTATTGAACAATTTGATACTTTTTTGATAACTCAACAACCTAGTTTCAAAATGTTATTATTTAGCAACTAATTAGAATTTGCAAACGCAAGCATTTTTTAACCGATATACAGTCTAGACTGGCTAAACCGGAACCAACTAAACTGAACTTCGGACGACTTATTGTGTTAAATACATGAGTTTATTATGTTTGTGTTTTCCAATTTACAAACCGTACAACATTTCCACTTTATAATTTAATTCATCTTCAATATTTAAGAAATTGCTCTTCCACACTCAAACATTCCAATCTCTCGAACGACCAACAGCAACTGTAGATTTTTCATGTTGAAAATGAACAGAAACAAATTAGATCGATAACAATTTAAGTGACATCCATACTGCATTCAACTGCTTTTTAAATGGACCAACTTGTCCATTCCAGAAATCTGCTAATAAAGACAGTTTTTATGCATTTGGCTTTTACGGTTTAGCTGGTCTAGACTATATATATATATAAAATTTGAAAGAATCTGAAGTTATAAACACCCCAATTTTGTTTGAAAAAGGTCTAAGGTTTTTTTTCTAGTCTCCGTGCAATACTGACAATCGATGCACTGTTCATTGTATGGCTCAAATGCAATAATGATAACGGCGGTTGATTACCACATAATAAGTAAGATGCACCAGTTTCAACAAATACTAATGATATATACTAAACTTTGTGCCGCCTTATAAAACAATATGCCTAAATAATTCGGTAAGGATGGCTAATTAAATCGTAAATATAAAAGTTAATGACAATAAAAAGCAAGTGTAACAAAATTAATAAAACGATATGGATGTATGCAACTTAAGTGGTTGAGTTGTAATCGGAATCAGTGAATAACACCATAACTGCTGGTACCGAATGTCCTTATATAAAAGAGAAATAGAATCTTGTCTTGTGTCGAATGGGGTCTTTGTACCTAAAAGCACACTGAGAGAGTATCTCTAGCCGCCCTAGTTGTGCTAAAAAAACCAATAACAATCATTATAGGTTGTTTATCGGCTGGCTGCTCTGATTGTAGATAAATTCGGTGCTGAAAAATACTGACAACAGACTGAAGGTTTGTTGTCAGGGAGAATGAAAGAATTAATAGATTGATTTGATTATATCAGTCATCATTAATTATTGAGGTGCATATTAATTGTTCTTTCATGTATTGTAAATAGAGGTTGTGTCACAACAGAACAATATGAGTAGTGTGCCACATATACACATATTAACGGTTCGACTATTCCAGAGCAGCTACTCCTAAACAACTTAGTATCGAAATTGATAAAAATAATGAACAGATAGAGAGAGAGTAAGAGTAACTATGTGCGAAAACTCGGTTCCGTTAACTCGGCAACTTGGCAACACCATTGCCATTGATCCTGGTGTTGTTATCACTGTCCTTGAAGGCGTGCAACAGGAAGATACCGGTGACGATGGTGACTAGGCCGGCAACATTGCCCAGGACATCCTCAACCGACTGATTGCGCCACTCCCTGAACAACACCGCCGACGCGATGATCACAAAGAGCGAGAAGCAGACGTATGTAATTAATATGCAATATGATCCGTTTGCTGTCCCCCTATGGTATGAATCAATATGCTGTCCACGCACAATATTCATATAGAACAGAGGGTATATATACACATTTAGTGCTTCAGTACTGATTGAACGTTTGGCGAGCAAATGTTTTGGATCTTGAAGGTAAATGAAAACTGTAATTTACATGTTTTAAATATATTTTATTAAAAACGAGCCTTTCTAAGCATAGGCTTAAGTAATCTAATTCCAGTCAAATCCAAAACATGCACTCTACCAATCAAAAAGTAATATTATAAAAACATATGAATTAATGCGGTCTTATATAAAAAATGTTTATTGGAATTTAGACAAAGGCTTAAATTAAGGTCATTAGGAGTTATGGTTTTATATATGACAATGCAACGGATTAAAAATTGTAATCTAAGGTGTTCTAATTAATTACCTGATGCTATAAAATTGTGATGCAAATACCTTTATATGTCTGTGTATCTTTTTCGAAATGTAGAGCAACATTATAGTCCTCTCTTTATATTTATTATATTATAATTTATACTATATTTATATGTATCTTGGCGATGGTTTAGTTGTATTTAACTAAATACATTTAATAATATATTTAATCAATTGCAATACATGTCAAAATACTAATTATATAGGTGAAACTAAACCATCGCTAAGATTACATAAATTTAATATAAATAGCATAAAAGATAATAAATATATAGATAATAGAGAGAGAGGACTATAACGTTACTGTAAATTTCGCACAAGATACACACATATATATATATAATTGGATCATAATTTTAGCATCAGGTAATTAGTACACTTAAGATTGCAAATTTCTTGAATCCATTGCATTGTCATAAATAAAACCATAGCTAAGGCCTTTGTCTAAATTCCAATAAACATATTTACTCAATACTATTCCTTTTTGTTATATTGCTTCAATTTAAAGATCGCTGTTCTATGCTTAGTAAACCGCTCCAATCAGATCAACATTTGCCAGTAAAAAGTAGAGACGGCTTCTACTCCGTCAATTAATTGCCTGTAAGGTGTTACAATAGAGGACACATTGTGGGGTGATGACTCCCAATATATTAATCAAATATTATAGCAGATACCATAATGTCAAAACTGAACTATATCTATTAACTCACGAGGTCGTTATCATTTCCGAAACATGTGGAATGTGCATGAGTATATAAAAGTATAAGAGCACTTGAAATAGGTACATTACGTACTAATTGTACAGATGTGACATTGCAGTGAATAGGTTATCCAAATAAAGTCAATAATATGCGTCATTATGAGGTTCTAATTACATATGTCATTGTAATGTTTGAAATTCTGTCATACGGATGGCACAAACTTTTACTGTTAGCGTGCTATGGACAATTCAAAACCATTTTTTATGTTTTAATTGTGAAATGAGAATTCACATCCTTATTTCTAACGTGTTTCTATTATTATAATTCATGTGATACATGATGAAAAAATAGCGATACAGTTTCAGTCTATAACTGTTATAGTTAACAATGCTCATGATTTGCATTATTTAAGCAGACTTTTTATTGACTGCGTGACTCTTTTGAATATTTTTCCGGCAATTTTCACACTTAGATAAAAATGATAATTATTTTGTGTACACCATTTATATGAATGATATGATATATTCATTTGAGAGTAGAGATAATATAATATCTACATAGATTGATAACTCGATCGTGTTATACAGTGACATTATCAGAAGCCCACAAAATTTGGTATAGTTTTTAGAGTTATGCTCTTTATACATAATTACTGTATACACTGTAAAATTCAGGTGAATAATGCGAGTAACATGGAAGGTTCGTTATGGGTAGTACATGGAAATGACAACTGTATAGATGATAATAATATATGAAATAAAGAAGACTTTTTACATATCACAAAAACAAAGTTCGAGAATATTTAAGTATATTTCTATAAACATTAGTAATATAAGATAATATAAGTAATGTAAGAAATATAAGTAAATTTCTGTCAATATCAAGTCAAATTACGTGTTTTAAACAATCTCTTTTACATAACATGTTATTGTATTTTGAGAGGCAATTTGTTTTATATGTTAAATGTAACATTTTTAAATGTTAAACGGGAAGAAAGCATAAAGAATTAATCAATAGACTGACATTCTTAGATTTAAATGTATAAAAAGGGCGTGGTTATACAAAATGGGACAATAAGTATAGTTTAACTACTTATATTAACTTGTACCATTTATAGTTGCTTTATACATAATAATAACATGTATACTTGATTATTACAAGTAGATTCTATCATTAAGAAAGTGAAGCTATAAAACGTTGTTATTGTAAGGCGTGGTCAGTACATTTCGCCATGGTTAATATCCTAGCTTTTTATTATATTAGAGAACTTAATTAAATTGCATCGTTAGCTCTGTTAATATATAAAACACGAAGAAATTTAGAAGTGTAGACAGCATTTTAACATTTTTAAATACACATATTATAATCGTGTATCTCTCTATATTTTGTTTGAATTTCGATACATTAAGTATAAAAATGCGTTGTTTGTTGATAAATATTTATTTTAATAAATATGAATATATATATGTATAAATATAATACATAGGCATATCATATGTAAACGTTTGCCGTTTTAAATTAAAATTATTTTATATACATCTATTAATATTTTCAAAATTTTCTTTGAAAATTAGAATTGTAGCATTAGGCGCTTTTGGAGCTTATTTAGTCGGAGCTGATGGGGGTATCAGATTGACCTACCTACCTAAATAGTATTTAATTTATTCTCTAATCTGTCTTTAATTTAGAGAAAGATGTGAAAGTTATAATGCATTAGATAATATAAAAAATAGTGTAAATATACGTTTTTAGACTATTTTTGATAATTAATGACATCATAAAAATAGTTATCAGTATGCGCCAACATATTATCAGAAAGTACACAGGAATGTAAGCGAATAATGACGTTTTCAGCATAAAACCTTTTACTACACAATTTTGAGATATTTATTTCATCATCAAGTTCTTCAGTATATATTCTACGAAAAATTCAGAACGGTATGACATTAGTAGATTTAGAGTAGTAAACGATCAAACACCGGTAGGTCAATTTAACTAACTCCTAATGATTGGTACTTCTAGGTTTAAAAATCAAAATCGATCAATTTGAGCGCGTTTGATTACCAATCTTACATTTTTATAGAGATTTACTCGTTTTTTAATTGATTATAAACAAAGTATAATTTTATTTTCCCAAAAGTAAAAATATTCATAATAGAGTTTAAAGCATTCATATAAAAACTATTGACTCTACTTTTTTGTCTAAATAATTTCCTTGTGCAGTTCACTCAGTATCTACGAAGTGCTGTATTATTTTACATCGCACCATCGCCTTTTTTTTATCCTACTAATTTATTTCAACAGCAAATGGTTTAAACTATAAAATTATCCTTTTTATGGTTTGACTGTTTTACCGTTGCACCATTTTGGGAAGATAAACAAATAAATAGTATGACTATTCAGGAGGGATGGGGAACATCGACCCTATCTAGCAACACATTGAGTGATGTTACTTGTTAGCGATCGGCTTATTTATGTTGCTTCTACTCTGTTCTGATTTTAGAATCAATTTCACATCAAATGTTATATTTAAGGAAAAACGTTAAAAAAATTCATACGAAACCTGAAGATATTACAATTTTCGTAATGAAAATATAACTTTTAAAAAGGTACCGTATTCCACAAATATTCGCACTATGTCTAAATTTTATAATTCAACTGTTCTTATTTAAAAATGTTTAGTCATTAATGGAATTACTTACATAGAATATAATTTTGTCATTAGATATAATCGTTAAAAAAATCTGATAAAATTTATCATATTGTATGAAATATTTCACTATTATATATTCCCAAAACAAAATAAATTAGAGCTATAGTTTCCAAAGTTTGACAAAAAAGAAAGAAAATTATATTCCAAATTATATATAACTAAATAGATAGGTATTGTATATATATATAATTTAGACGTTTCAAACCATTTCGTTGACTTGAATTTTATTTATTAAACAAGAAACAAACATTAAAAAATAAAGAGATTTCAAAGTCATCTATGATAACTATAACGCAGTGAGTTCGTATGTAAATAAGGATGAAACAAGTAAGTAATTCATATGTTTAAAGTTTACACTACGTTATAAGAACAGATTGTGACTTTATAATGACATGCATACCTTTTACAATATAATACAACATCGTTTGCAAATGATTCAAAAGGGTTGAGGTACTCGACAAACAATAGAAATACCATAGGCGAGATGTTTATGTTCATTCCGAGACAGTCTATATACAGTCGTTCTATGTTTAAGCAATGTTCAAAACTGTTTAATTCTTCATAGCTTGTCACATAGTTCAGGTAATTTTTTGTTACATTAAAAAATACTAGTGATACAAAGGTTAATAAAAATACAATTCTAGATTAGATGAAACATATAATTTTCATATTACACTTGTGAATCATACAATGAATTTTGTTTATCTTACTCAGATAAATAGCTCACATACAGATATTTTGATACATATATAAATAAGGTCCTAAGTTGGAAGTTTTTATAACATCAGAAAAAGAAGAAGATTTTTTGGAATTTATTTTATATTGATCAGTTATGAATAATATAAATTGCTTCGAATTATTCCGAAATTTTTTTTTAATCTGATGTTTTCGGAGTAATCATTTACAATATCAAAATTTGACCAACAATTAGAATCAAATTATTGTATATAAACTACATTTGTTGTGTACGAAGACATGTTCTCAAAAACTTTGATATGATCTACGACTGCAAATGGATTAGCTCTGGTATTAACAATTGTTTAAAAATAGATGATATGTTAGAAAAAATGGCACCTTATGAACGACAATGAAGAAATAAGCAGCAAACGGGCATTTTATGTGGATCAGTAAAATCGCCTAAAATTGATGCTAACTTAAGAATGAATTATAACAATATGTAAATATTGAACATTATCACATAAATTGAACAGTAAAAAGGGAAAACATTTATATAAAAGTATTGACATATATTTTACCGGGCTTTAATGCAAAATTAAGGGTCACCTTATTGGTCCTGAAATGCAGATATTAAAACCTATAACAAGTAAATCTTTCTTATTGGAATTTTAAAATTAATAATTATTAAAAAAAAATTAGGATGAATATTATAATGAAACACACAAAATAAATGAAACCAAGTAAAGCTTAACAACATTATTGTGTGTTAAATTCGTGTTAATCAAACAGTTTTTCTCATCATGGTGCACCGCATATGAGTAAGGAAGAGTATATATTGATGCAAGTTTAATATTAGAATAACTGCTACGATTGTTTCGCCGATAATTCACATCTAACAAAGGAAATAGTGTATCAGCTGTGTTTCACATTCTGTTTACATATTTGGTACAAAAATACTCAAATACTTCGAAGTTGGTGCTGCTTTCATAATGATGACAAATACACAAAGCTCCATTGTTATTGCAATATGTATAGTTGTTGAATAAAAGTCATTCACTAAATGTAGTGTTGTTTGACTCATATTATCAATGAAATAATTTTTTTGTGTTTTACAGCTTTATCGACACTGAAATCGATATTGACTTCCGAGCAGCAGCCAGTGTCACACTTTTTCTCATAATATAGAGATAGATGAAGTCGTGATCCAATATTAATTTCATTTGTTATAGAATTTTATTTTTTAAATATCAGGAAAAATAGAAATTATGGGTAAATTATCAAGAAAAGCGTATAAACCGTATTGGCACACTCTTATATCACAGATCCCAATTCTTCCATTGTCTAATTTGACTAAAATTTGGTACACATATAAATAAATTAATCGTGAAATATGTCTGTAAACTATACTATGTAATTGTTATTATTAATAGTTTTATTTTGGGTAAATATAATATGTTTCAAAGAATAATTATCAAATAAATTTATGTTAATTGGCATAAATCAATGTTTCAAGATGAAATTTAATCATATATATATATTATAATATTAAAAAAATATATTTGTGCATGTGGTTGTCCTGTTAAATCGGTATGTAATGGAGTAAAAAAAGAAGTAAATTTATCAAAAAATAATGTGCGTTGAATTAAAAAAAAATATATGGCATATGTAATGTCGTATATGCAATATATAATCATGCCTCCCCACATAGTATTGCGCGTATTAAAACTAATGTACAACGTTATTTATCACAGCGATATCTATATAGTGTATTAGTGTAATTACAGAAACCATTAAGACTGAATGCACGAAAGAAGAAGGATAAGTAAATAAATTCAAAATAAATTTTAACCAATTTATAGACTGACTAACACGGATGCAAGGTAGCGCAGGCTTTAGAAATACAGGGTGTCCAGCGTTATAGGAAATATTTTTTTCATGATAATTTAAGGCAAAATTAAGATATTTATTGAAAATTTCAGGCATTAAATTTTTTTTTATACAAAAAAGCGAGTTTTAAAACACGTTTTTAGCTGACGATATTTCAAAATCAATTTCCAACGCACATCATAAAAATATGTAACTAACTTATACGCAATTATCTACATATTATAATACAGTGCTTTTAAGTAATGCAATGTTTAACACCTTGTTCAAGGACTCATCAAAAGCTACAACAAGATATTTCGAATAACTTAACTCATCTAAAAGCAGCTTCTGCAAATGAGGGGCAATACCATATACAGTGAGATATTGAGCTTTGCTCTTGCCCAACTTAAGACCTTGAGCTGTTAATGATTCATAGACATATTTCGATATTTTCACTGCACTTTCCAATGACCGAAGTGAGTTACAAAAGACAACTGAATGTAGACA
>JAUZND010092099.1:0-14787 GCA_034780555.1 Coelogynopora nodosa | reverse complement strand
AAATATAAATCTTGTAAGTACATATTCATTTATATCAAATATAAATCTTGTAAGTACATATTCATTTATATCAAATACAAATCTTGCAATTATTATTTAAAATGAAATTTACTGGTTTTCTAGTGGGCACCTATAATATCACATTATATGTTGAACTTATAATTGCCTTTAACAAATATTTTTAATGTAAATTAATATGTCACGTCACTATAAATAAACCAATTTCATTTAACTACATATACAATATAGTTGTCTTTTTAAATTTTGAACTTTAGATCTATTTTTATTTAATTTTAGAGATCTTGAGAAAGATTCAATCCTATTTTGTTGGGGAGAGTTTGGAACCAAGATGCTTCCCCATCGTCAATTATTCGAACATTTTTGGGGTTCTGTACTACCTATTGATTTTTAAAACTATATATTTTTAATGTTAATTTGATCACTTCTGAATATATTTCACTTACGCAAATTGTTTTTTACTTTAACTATTAAAACGCAACATATAACTAACATTGCACATGTGTCAGGATAGCTTACTCGTAGAACGGCAGGCTTTTGCCATTTTGATCCAGGGTTCGAATCCCTGTTCGGACTTATGAATTTTAATTCTGTACCACATTACACAAATTTGTTCAAGGTAAACCATTAAGAAGTCAAAATATATTACACAGATGTGTATTTAAAGGATGTTATACAAAATCGGTGTATAAATATAAAAACAAAGATTTAGTCAATTGACAATTGACAATATTTCGCACAGATCTTTGTTACAATTGGTACACTTAACTTCTAGGTTAAGTAAATCAGAGAAAAGCTTGTACTTTAGTTATTCTGTCTTATTGTTTGAGTTCATTATGTCTGTGATGAAAAGTAGCTATTTATTATTTACAAATATAGAATGTACAAGTTCATAGAAGGACAAACGATTTCGAGCAAATTTGACAGTTGAATTAGTATCATGATTGGATTCAAAATAATTGACACATTTAGTTACGTACTTGAGACAAGTAAATAATACTTGAACCAGTAACTGTTTCCTGTTGTATATGGGTTCAAACGTAGGAGATTCCTTGAGATCGATAAATCCTGGTTTGCTAGAGGGTAGTCAAATATATTTACTACAAAACTTTATATTTTAAATCATTTGATGGACTATTTCAACATGCATTTATTGTGGACGAAATCCTGGGTTTTGGTGCATCTGCAACAATCTGTGAGGATCTAAATAGATATCACATATTTTGAACATTTCCGACTTGGCTGCTTCTCATCGATCATCAACTATTGTGCTTCAACTATCCGTAAATTCCATCAACTTATATCAATTTACAATGGCTAATTTTCAAACCGGTTTATTATATGAATCCTAAATATTTACTGCTGTTCAAATAAAATCTGGAGTGGACTTAATGTACATTTTTACCCAAAAAGCGCGTGTTTCAGTTTAACCAGCACTGAATGTATGTAGGCTGCATGCGTCCATAACTATCTAAAACTCTTCTATTGTTATTATGATCAATATAAACGGCTAACCAGTGTAGACGAGAAAAATTGTTTGTGTCAGTGTTCACAATAAAATAAAAGCTGTTTAGAATAGTATATTGCATGATGCAGTTAACGTCCCATGTAGGGAAGTTTGTTCACAGAGAAAACACAATTAAATAGAGATTGGACTAGACAGTCTCGCGACACAAGCTGCGTCACATCGTCACCCGTAATCATCTCAAGTCATGAAGTTTGTGATGACGTTCAGGTGGTGAGTCACTTCCACCTTTCTATCAAGAACAGCAATTACGATTATGTTTATAGCATTTGTGAGACCCTTTGCAAATTTTAGTTCCAGCCGAAGATTGCCTTCACAATAGGGTTGCACGTGTTCTGTCATGTGAAGGTCTGGCGTCAAGTTCAACCCGAAAAGTGTATATCCAGCTCCAAAATCTGCTAGTTCGATATCAATGTCGTCGTTCACATTCAATTGCTCCAAACTAGAAAATAAATATACATATTCACGAGTGAAACGGTTGCTTCCAAAGTCAGGTGTAAACGGTTTTTCTCGCACAGATTCGCCTTCCCGATAGAGAGCTACATGATTGACAAAATGTTAAAAATTGAACGAGTTGGATGCTCAGTCACAATTAATGCTTTGTTTGTAACCATACTAACAATACTAAACTTTGCCAGTTGACCGCGGAACATATTTTCCTTAGAGTAAGAGAGGACACCTTTGGATATGGTTTATCACAACATTTCAGTCCTCAGGGTAGGATACATTGCATTCTGATGTCTTAGTGCTGAATCGTTCATGCCAGTACAAACAGAATCAATTTTAATACGACGAATGTAGAGAATTTCTTCTTCAATTATAATATTGCCAACCCTGGTATTCCCGGTACCTATTCTATGAAGGCAAAACTCTGGTTTGCTGCGATCCAATCTGAGACGAATATCGGTTTTATTGAGCATATATTTTCCCTGTGTAAGCATATCTAAACAAATTGGTTTGTAGAATTCTGGTATTTGTAAATTGTCCAAGTCTTTGTAGAGGTGCTGTGTTGGCATTACCTTCTATTAGAGTTGCATCATCCTTTGCATAGCCTGTTGCAAATAGATTACCTTTTTAAGCCTTTTCACTAGCCTGGAGTAGATTACTGAGATAGGCACGATAGAGATACATGTGATGTCCTCCATCCACCTGCTTGTCACAAATCGTTAGTGATACAAGGGGAATAAACTATGCAAAACGTTGTCAACGGCATAAATGTTATCAGGCACTACCATTCGAGTATTGGCCTATTGTAGTTTACAGCGAATAAATAGGGCTGTATCGTTGAGATCAATGTATTCTTCAGCCGAACCAGAAATGGAAAACTCCATTGGTTCAGTGTTTGTCGTCACATTATTCAGAGGGTGCACATCAAAGTAGTAGGCTTTCTCTAAAACAATCTTCACAGTCCTCCATCAACATACTTGCAATACTAAATTGTTCCACTTCAATGGAATTTAGGTATTCATGTACAGGTTTATTTTCAAACTCTTTTCCTGCATCAGTTTGGAAATATTTTATAATTCTTTTACTCTTTGAGAACAAAGTTTCTTGACCAATTTTGTTCTGTTTTAAGCTGAATTACTTTCGATGGATCAACCAACGTATAGCGTGAACATGTATCGATAAGCATTATTTTCTCAAGCATAAGGTTGCAACTCTATTATGCAAGCGTGATGTTGCGTATCCATCCCTCGTGTCATATATCTCCTTATTGGGAATTTTTTCAAGGCTTGTCCGTGTAGGGTGTATGTGAATTAACTCTATAACTATATTCTCATTTGGTTCTTGTGAAGATTTAATGCAGTGGTTATTGCTTTAACGCTTCAGTAAGAGCCTGTCGACTGTGCGTCGTAATAAATGTATTCTAGCAGTTTCCGGTTTTTCGCTGATAGTGTTTGTTTTTGACAGCAGGCATTAGTGCAGTTTATCGAAACTTTGAGGTTTACAGCATCAACATCATCGGTGGCTGGGAAAAAAAACAAAAACATATTAAATTTTGCATCTTCCATCATATATTACCAAAACCATGTATTTAAAATTTTACATACATTTTATTTATCAATTGACGGCGTTCTTACAGACATTCCCTCCTTAATGATTATTACCTGAAAGTAAGGAGTTAATGTGTTAATTCAAGTGAATCCGATTTAAAATGCACAATTTAAAATTACCTTAGCCCTCATTTCATGTGAGTTTCCTTGTTAGAGCTCTAGAACGGTCACTATTCGATTGACTGATCGATTGCTGATGACGTTGTTGCGAAGTATGAGGAGAAGAAGCACTTTTACGTCGTTTTCTAGAGACGATCCCAAGTTTCTTTGATATTGCAGCACTTAATAATGTATTGACAACATTACGCATTTTCAAAATAACCTTGAATTCGCTCCATCCAACAGGATACGATACATTTTCTGATGTATAAATGGTAGAATAACAAAGTAAATAATACAAATTCGAACTAGCGATAATATGTCCATCGTCAATAATTCTCCATACTTTGACCATGAAAACGCTAGCATTTTAATATGTTGAAATGTAAGAAGTGAAATTGCATCTGGAATTTATGTGATTGTTGAAACTGGAGGAATCTGACAGATATAATCGCTAAATGTGCAATTCTCCCTTTCTTCAAAATTTCTCTCGCTCCTTGTGTTTTTCTTCAATAAATTGAGCTACTGTAAGACGATATTGTTGATCTGGTCCAGCGTGTGATTGTATTGTTGTTGAAGGTTTGGATGTGATATTTAAACTAGAGTTTTATTCTTCAGTAACCAAAATCTATCGTGAATATGCTGATGTACGAGTCTTTATATTCCACAAAAAAAACACGAACCAATAGCTGCCATAACAATGGGTGAATGGGTGCAAGAATTTTTGCAACAAAAAGAATTATAGACCCCAGAAGTAGAAATAGTTTGAGTATTTTATGAGGATGTCCTAACGAAGAGAATGCATAACAAGTTTCGAGAGTTCCAAAACCGCCATTCCTATGTAAATTGGTTTATCCATCATCGCTGTTTTTTTGCATGCATGAATTCCGAATACGTCTTTATTAAATATTGTCGCCGATAAAAATGAAGCTCGACTTGCCAATGTTGTTACATGATCCTCAGAATTTGTCAATTGGAAATTCATTCTCTTTTGAAGATTTTAATGTGTCTTTTAGAACCGGGTTATTTTTTCATTTGTAGTCTTTTTTTAAACTTGTACTTTGCCTCCCGTCTGAGTTTACTGTTATATTGTATATAATCCCGGAATAATGGCTCCTGATGAAATAGCACCACTTTATGTTTATATAAGTGATCTGGCGGTCAAGATAATAACTCTGCTTAGTTGTTACGTCAGTGCAATCAGGTATATATAGCTTTATAGACCTATAGAGCCATGCATAGAGTAGCCTACAATTAGTGCGGCTTTTTCCGGTCTTATGCCATATTGCACTGTTCATCACGACTTCCGTGTTGATCTCCTCAACTTGGCGTCAGGGTGGCAACAGTGTTAGACTGGCTAACGGAGAATTTAACTTTATTTTAAGTGCAATTTTCATTGTATTATAAATAACGATATTACTAACGTGTAATGAATATGACGTGGTATAAAGCTAAATAAATAAAATACTAATATTAAAATGTTAACTAAGTTTGATTAACGTGTAATTACAACAACAAAAAATTAATTGAACAATATAGAATAATAGAATATGAATAATAGAACAATATTAAAATGTAACTTTATTCAGTTGTATATAGAACAATAACATCATTTTAGTTAAACTTGTTCTAATTTTATGTAACGTTTATTTACATTTTTGCTTAACGCAATTAACGTAAACCACCTTTATAAATTAATTATTAAATATATTAATTATACAGATCACGTAATCTATAATCTTTATAATTTTTAAATTAGCTAACTATAGCAGTCATTTACAACAATTAATGTGTTGCATATATGGGTGTTTATATCTGTCAGACAGTCTTATTTAACGCCCAGTCAATTCTACTTATTAAATCTGTGATTACATAATGAGACACGATCAGTCATGCGAGTTCGGCCAATCATATATAGTCATATGTTTTCACACCTCAAATTTTAATGTAGTGGGGAAAAGGGGTAGGAAAAGAAATAGTAAAAGAAAAGAGTTCCCCGCTTTGTGAATACCACCACTAGTATAAAATTTTGACATCATAATCAAACAATTGTAAAAGTCAGTAAATTATTGTCAAGTTACAATTCTTAGTTTCAGTTGTTGTGATTGACCGGAAACTATTCTGTTTACTACATGATGCGACGTCTATTCCATACTAAGTGTGTGATATAAATGATTTCAATTTGGTGTACTGCTATATATTTTATAATTTACAAGTCTACAATATTCTAGATAAAAGTAAAACGTAGTTAACTATTTTAAAATATTTTTACGATTGTGGGGTTTGAACCCACGCAAATGTTTTCATCCAGTGGATTTTAAGTCCACCGTCTTAACCACTCGGCCAACCTGGATTGTACTATCATGTGAAGAAAATTAAGCTATTATATTGGATTGTATTTTATTATAAAAATAATTAAGTGATGTCAATGCTTATAGTCATGTCTTCGAATGGCTGGTCAAACATATTCTCGCTCGTGTGTAATGAACTAATCAAAGATAGTTTTCTATTCCACTGAAATGTCTCTATACTACAAAACTATATATTAATCACTTGATAGACTAAATAGTTTACAATAAGTGTATGTTGAAATATTTCAACATACACTTATTGTAGAATAAATCATAGGCTCTGTCTCAAATGGAAACCGCTTGTGCAATTGCACGCAATTCTTGCAGTTTATCACCTTAAGTGGCTTTCACAGACATATTCTTCACTATATTCTACCAACCTTGGCAGACTGCTTTGGTGTCTTAATCAGACATAAATCAGTTAACGATCCGCAGGACTATATGATTTCAATCGTTAAAAAGTTTGAACCGATTCATATTCGACTAATCTCAATAAGTAAACCAGGATGGATCAATCTCAAGGAACCTACAATACATTGGATCATGTCTACAACAGGGTACAGTTACTGGATCAAGTATTATTTACTTGTTACAAGGATGTAAGTAGTATAGGAAGAGTGGATAATTTGCACATCATTTGACCATTGACACCCCATAACCCCCCATAATAATTAATTTTTCTAAGTATGAAATAGTATAAATAGAGAAGCTATTGCAGCTAAAATTCCTTCCACTTCTAACTCTTACCATGAACGACAGTCGTATTCGCGCTCCCGTCTACACGTTCCAAGTCGCTATATTATTTCATCTTTATTTAATGCCAAAACTATTCAATAACGCTGCCGGGTCAAAAAAAGATTTAGGTGATGTCGCTATCATGCTCGTTCAAGTTGACAAGACTGGTGCAGACAAGGTCAATAATACGCGTCATTATTGTCAATCTGTCAGGACTGCTTTGAATGCTGACCCAGATCCCGACTGTTTAGTGCACTCTAGCATAATATAAATAGAAACAGTGTTGCAACTTGAATTCATTCAGCTCCGAGCTCTTACCATGATTGGTTGTACGCGTTTAAACTTGCAAACTTATAATTTCATATTATTTTCTATAATGTTAAACCCCCCATTTTTTTAAATTTCAAACTTGTTAATTTGTTACACACGTTAATTGCTGATACTTAGCATAATTAGCGACATTGTTGCTACTAGAAGTAATCAATTCTGCTTCCAGTTCTCACCACGAACGGTTGCATCTATAGGTACAGTCTTGACAAAAAACTTGTCATTTCACTATATTTTATTTTATATAATGATAATAACCAAATAGTATGACAAAGGGACATTCCAAACGTAAAACAATTCATTTATGCTAATTAGTTTTTTTTTTTTTCTCTACTTAAATATATATCTTTTTTGTAAGTAGTATAACATTTGTGAATTTTCATATTGATTTTTACCATTGCGATATATTATGGCCATGTGTGGCATGATCAGGATTATTTCAATGAGGATTTTTACTAAGTCTAGTTCACTAAGCTTGATTTTGCTAGTTACAGATTGATCGTAGGTTGTCTAATGGTAGTAATCGATTATTTAATTGCAATTATTGATTTTTTCCCAATATAAAGCATGATAGTCAAATATTGTACGATCAAATTAATTTCAATGAGAATTCAGACTAAATGTACCTAATTATTTTTCAAATCAATAAAGACAATTTTTTATTAATCGAATTTTTTATTAAAGTAGAACATACCAGTAGGATTGAGAAAATTGTAATATATAAGAAAGTTATACAGTAACTGACGGACAGTGTTTGGTTAATATTTATGACAGAGGCAGTTACCTGGTGAGAGCCTGAAACTTGTTCTAAATTCTGTTTAATTTATGTTTGAATTATGTTTGAATTTGGCACTTGTACCAGGGTTTCAGTTCTTGTTAGGATGTGGATTTGGTCCACGTGCCTCCTGTGAACTGAACCATCGGAGAGGTCTAATATTTGTTCTGAATAAAGGAATAAAATTGTTATCTTTTGAGCAGATAAAACCATCAGGAATTGTGGACAACTCTTCACGAATTTGATACATGTCTTGGTAAGAGTTCCTTATTGAGTTTTAACAACCGTCCCTCAAGGCAGAAAGAACTAAACCTACAAATCTTTTTATTTTTTACAATGAGTTCATTTTTTTAAATAGTCAGTAGTTGACCAAGGAGAGCAGTTGTTAGTTAGTGAGAAGAATTATCAAAAGTTTTTTTAGGTCTCTCTTTGAAAAGACAGTTACAACTTTGAGAGCAATGAACACGTCTTCTGATTCGGGAATTGTGGTTGCTTTTTGCTTCAAGGCTGAATTTACTATGACTTTGAAGTCATTGAAAACTTTAGGGTTCCATTGGATTTCAATAGAGTGACTAGATCAGGGGAGTAGCCGAGCAACTGCTTTCAATAGATATAAAATTATTGTCATTTACTAATTTGTCAATTATTGTTTTTACTGGTTCTTGTAGTCATTAAGCAAAAAATGACAATTTTGAAATACTGGTTCATCAGAAACTTCAATAAAAATAGGAGCAGTATTGATACCTGCAGAGCATTTTGAACACTGTTAAATAACTTCTGGTGAAATGGATAAGGTTGAAGTAGTAAATACAATAGTATCCTTAAGAATTCAAAGCCCATTGAGATCCTTGATTTTAGGATAGCTTTGACGAACAACAATAAATGATAATTGAGTAAATTAAACAAAATTGTATTTGACTTTTAGTTTGCATTGTCCTAAAACAAGGATTTCATGATACGTAATACCCGTTTACAGAAATAGAAGATTTTTTAAATTTTATTTTTGGGTCAATTGACGAAACTGTGTCTGTATTAAAGAATGAAATACAGCTACCTGTGTCTTAGATCGTTTCAATTTTCAAACCTGATTGAAATGCATATTCTTTCTTGAAGTTGTTTTTCGAATCTTTTGAATTAATTGACAGAACTGTAATATTTTCATCTGCAGAATCTGAATAAGAGTAATTTGAATTAATTCTTGTATTTTGTAATTGGACAGTGACCATAATGACAGAGGTTTTTAAATTTATTACTCAAAAGTGAGACTGTTTAGAGACCTTTGAAATATGTCCAGTTTTTTACAATTAAAACATTCTGCAAGCAAAATTTACATTCATTTTCGAAAGGTTTTCCAACACAGGAATAACAGGAATTTGGTAATTTGGTATGATTTTAACTTTAAGAATTTGAACTTTGCAGGTTTTTAATAAATTTAGAACGATATGTCTTACCTGATTTGATATTTGTATGAGCAACCTTATTGAGGAGTATTGCTGAGGCAGTATGGATTACTTCATTCACATTAACCATAGCTTCAGAAACTTCCTTGGACCTCTGAAATGTCAGTTTTCTTTCATCAGAAGCTTGCGTTCTCTTAAATGGATTTCTAGATGATCCTAAATTGCAGTGAGATGCTTTCGTTTGCAGCTGTATAAGAAATTACTAAATAATTTTATTTTCTTTTCGGATGATGGAGTTAAAGCGTGCTCTTTCTGTTATTTCACAATTGACATTATTAAGTACTGAATAAAGCTATTATGAATGTTGTTTGATGTTATCTGTTTTGGCTTTCTTAAAAATACTAGATTCCTTAACAGTGTAAAAGCATCACCCCAGCAGCAGTGTGTAAGTTAGCTGGTCTGTTCTCTTAAGTTATTTTATCATTTGTCAGGCAAAAAAGGCTGGTTCTATCAAACCAGTCATCTAGAACTTCAGAATTTGTCATGTCGAAATGTTCTAAGGGTGGCATTTATATTTTTATCAAAATAAAATAAATATTGTTATTTGTAAATATTGCTCTATAATTAATGTAATGAAATAGGTTGTATATTAGTCTTTGCTCGCGAGGCCAATTGTTATATTAAAAAAAATTGAATTGAAATAAAGTAATTACTAGAACAACCTTTCAGTATTATAAATTATTTATTTATAATATACACAAGAGAAACTATAACTAAGATAAAAATTTTACATATATGGTAACGTAGTCAAGATGATAAGTACAATAACCATAACTATTATTCATAATGTGCATAACAATAGCATAACAATTAATAAAATAGTTAAAAAAATACAACACAATATCATCATCATCACCACCAACATCATGACTATAGGGGGTATCTTCTTGAATTTTTGCGACTTCTTCTTCAATTCGCTCCATTGCCTCGTCACTTTTCTTATAATAGAATAATTCAATTTAATTCATTATTTTGTCTTGTACCTTGTATTTCAACTCTTTCTGGGTCAATTTTTTCTGTATGTTTTTCTATATGTCCTCCAGAATTGTAGTCAGAAGCGTCGACTCTTTTTCCTCCTCCTCGTTCTCCAGCATATCCTCCATCAATTTTATTGGTGTTTCCTCCGGACCGTATGGATTCTTCGTCTGTCACTAAATCATTTGAGTTAGATATTTTGTTCGATATCTTGTGTTGATTGATATACATGCAATATGGCTACTTTGAGAATTACGCTTCGTCAGTATCTATGCAGAATTTAGTCAAATAGTCTTTTAAGTTTTGTAGGGAATCAATTTCTAGAAAAATATTTCCATATAAGTAAAAACACTTTTGCGTTAAATGGTAGAAGAGTCAACGATAACAAAAAATCCTTGTTCGAAGTAAGCTATTGTGCGTTAAACCGTATATTGTGGACACGCGGTAAGTGTGCAGGTATTCAAACAATAGCCTTTTTACATATAGGACACTTGTTCTTCATAATTGAAATTTTAATATACATAAGTTATGTTTATAAACTATCTTGTTGGTTCTATTTAGTGTATATGTTTTGGATCCTCTTATCTGTTTATGATTTATCTATTCTAGATGCTCTCATACAGTATCTGTTTTATTCTATATTGTCAAATCGATTCAGATTGGTCATATACAAGTAAATTTTCACCAAATTTTCATGAAATTTAATCATTTTGTGCGTGTTTGCTATTAGTTGGCATGGTGTAGAACTTAGTTAATTTACAAAATATGTTATATTTTCTTACGTGTTAGACACATTTTATTTTTTGATGTTTAGAATATTCTTTTGCGATACTATTTGGTTATACAAAACGTACAATTAGAATGCACAAATATTATATTTTAATATGTCGTTTTGCACAAATAATTAATTATTCTCATAAATAAAATAGTTTTTTTCTAAATAGATGGCCGCTTACACTATCTGTTTCGTTCTATATTGTCCTAATTAATTCTGTTTGGTCATAGTAAGCGATTTTTCACCAATTTATTACGAAATATAATAATTGTGTGGGTTTTCTTTTTAATTTCAATGGTACGCAACATGTTTCATTTACAAAATATACTAAATTTTATCTTATTTTTTATATTTAGAATGTCCTTTTGTGATACTATTTCGTTATACAAAACGTACAATTTGAAAAATATTATAAATGTTATACATTTTATTTTTTAATACGTGGTTTTAAACAAATAATTAATTTTTGTTACAAATAAGATATTTTTATTTTATTTTAGATGGTCACTTATACTGCTTGTTTCTGATCTGAAAAACATTATGATCCATTTATTCGGAATTATTATTGAAATTAACTTTATCAGGCAATATTATATGGCTATAATGCATCATATTGGAAGAACAACCAATATTTGTTATTTTATGATCGATTACTACCATTAGACAACCTATGATCAATCTGTAAGTATAAAAATCAAGTTGAGTGAACTAGGCTTAGTAAGAATCCTCATTGAAAACACCCTCATCATGCCACATGGCCATAATACATAGCAATGGTAAAAATCAATATGATAATTTGAAAATGTTATACTTCCAGAATCCTCCCTTCCTATACTACTGATGTAACTAAATGTGTCAGTTATTATGAATCCGATCATGATACTAATTCAACTGTCAAATTTGCTCTAAATTGTATTTCCTTAACATGAACATGTATATTCCATATTTGTAACTAGTGAATAGCCACTTTACATCACAGATATAATAATGATCTCAAACAAAGACAAAACAAGTAATGTACAAATTTTTCTCTGATTTACTTAACCCAGAAGTTGAGTGTTCCAATTGTAACAAAGATCTGTCAGGGCGAAATATTGTCAATTGACTAATTCTTTGCTTTTTTAATGTATACCAGTCACTGTTTTGTATAACATCTACATACAATGTATACGTACGTGATCTGTGAAATACACGACCTTGCAATATATTTTGACTTCATAATAGTTTCCCTAGAAATCATTTTGTGTAAAGTGGTAAAGGAATAAAAATTAATAAGTCCGAATAAGGTTTCGAACCCTGGACTAACAGGTCAAAAGCCTACTGCTCTACGAGTAAGCTATCCGGACACATGTTGAATGTTAGCTCTAAAATGCCTTTTAATAGTTTAAGTCGAAAATTATTAGCGTAATTAAAATATATTCCAAAATGAACATTTTTATAGTACAACATAGAGTTTTAAAAATCAAGCAGTGCAAAAACTAAATAAGTTCACAAAATTGACGATTGGTATTTTTGGCATCTTGGTTCCACACCCTCCCCTACATGGGATCCAATTTTTACAAGATCTCTAAAATTAAATTAAACAGATACAAAGTTAAAAATTTAAAAAGAAATCTATGCAATTAAATTAAATGGATTTATTAATAGCTATGTGTTATATTCATTTACATTAAAACGTGAACAATATAAAGATTAAAAAATTTAATATAAACTTAAACAAATATGTATTTTATGATAGAAATAATGTCATAGAATTGATCTAGTATTACATTTATCTTACATATTATTAACCGTTTTTTTGCTCTTTTATTTGTCTCCTGTGTTACACACTGATCATCATCATCATCTTCTTCTTCCTCTTCTGTTGGCTGTTCCATATCAGGCTCGATTTGAAATATAGACGCCGTTGACTTGGCCTCTTTGTATCGATTTTGATAAATTTTAAATAGCACATAATATGTGAAATCTTTGTTTCCGTGTTCACCGTACATCAGGTTTATTGCCCGAATCACGAGTTGGTATGACCCTAGTCCGAATTGAAATGGAACTGGTATCATTTTAACGCTAAAGCTTCAAATTCCAGGGCCAATTTTACTTGGTGGATCTCACTTGTTTACTACTACTGTTGGCGAAGAGTTGTCGCAGACTTTCTTCGACCTAGATTCTGAGAATTGTATTGTCTGAAAAAGCGCGCAGTCATTATCCTTTTAAAATGTGTTGGACACCAGTTTCGGAGTGTTGATTCGACAGTAAATAAATAAAATAAATTGTTAAGTCCAGAAAGCACATCAAGTAATTGCAAATACGACCGTTTGTGTCAAGAAATGGAAGCAGAATGAATTGTGGCGACGAAAGCTTCTCTATTTGTACTTTTTCTGATAAGAATATCTGGGGGTTATGTTATGTTTATTTATAATAAAAAAACGGGGGGTGTATATATTATTTATTTGTAATTTTAAAAAATCCTATTGGGTGATCAGACCAAAAAGATTTCTCAATATTGCCCAAATGTCTTGTTTGTTAATTCCTGGTTTCCGTTATTGTTATAAATTGTTTAAAATTTCCCAAAGATTATTTTCTTTTCGCATATTAAAAACGAATTAATTTTATTATTTAACTTCTTTATTTATAATGGTGAGTATTATGTTTCAATTAATGTGTTTAATATCATTTGATTTGTGTCAAATTATCTAAATATTTGTATAACTGAAAATATAACAATGGGTTTTAGCACCTCTCGAATATTCGTGAGGTAATACTAATATGCACGTGTCCGCGATTTCACATTGCTTATATTCAGAACTTTTTTCGAAATAAAGCTGCCATGTGATGTGTTCAAAATATAGTATTTATGTCTATTTAATTTTTACTAATTTACGAACCTAGTTAATTTAATATTCTGTATAAGTATAACCAATGGCAATGTAGTTTGATATTTCTTGTATTCTGTTTATACTACTTTCGAAGTTAGTTTCAATGACAATGCATTTTAAATAATAGCGACATTTGAAGTTATAAAAACATGTAAATATTAATGGTATTAATTGTACTTATTGTTCATATGACATATGTATGATTTGAGGAAGGTTGAGAGATTTAGAAAAACCTTGTTTTCAGAGGATTACACTTCATTCAGACAAGAGGCAGGAGTAGTGGCTTTGAAGTTCAGGGCTATATGAAGTTAATGGTAAATATATGTTTTAATTCTTATCATAAATGAATGCTATGCAATTTTTTCAGGTTGTTTTTATTTCCTGAACTAGCCAGAAAACCCAAAGGCAAAGTAGCTGGAACTTTTTTATTAATGAAGATAAACTCTGAACCACCTGGAATATTAACAGGGTTCCCATGGTCCTGGAAAATCCTGGAATATCCTGGATTTCCAATAAAAAAATCCAGGTCTGGAAAATCCTGGAATTTGGGATATTTAACTAAAATTCCTGGAATATCTTGGAATTTTGGACATTATCAGTAAAATTTATATTTTTGTATGCATAGGTATGTATGGTAAGTCCACTTTACAAAAGTATGTAAATTTAAGATTTTTGTTCTTTAGTTGTATTTTTAGATATCATGTTCATGATCATCTATGCAAAAAATCAACCATATTTATCTCTTTAAACCAGAAAAATTGTTAGTTATATACCTATTTCTATTGAAAATTACCATTTTAAAAACCCAAACTAGCTGGAA
>JAUZND010092098.1:0-14787 GCA_034780555.1 Coelogynopora nodosa | reverse complement strand
CTT
The DNA here is from genome assembly GCA_034780555.1 of Coelogynopora nodosa. Taxonomy (NCBI): domain Eukaryota; kingdom Metazoa; phylum Platyhelminthes; order Proseriata; family Coelogynoporidae; genus Coelogynopora; species Coelogynopora nodosa. The sequence continues at coordinate 14,784 of JAUZND010092098.1, read as the reverse complement.
AAGTCAGAGCGGATATGTTGGTCTTATCCTTAAGTCAGAGCGGATATGTTGGTCTTATCCTTAAGTCAGAGCGGTATGTTGGTGTTATCTTAAGTCAGAGAGGTATGTTGGTGTTATCTTAAGTCAGAGCGGATATTTGGTCTTATCTTTAAGTCAGAGCGGATATATTGGTCTTATCCTAAAGTCAGAGCGGTATGTTGGTGTTATCTTAAGTCAGAGCGGTATGTTGGTGTTATTTTATGTCAGAGCGGATATGTTGGTCTTATCCTTAAGTCAGAGCGGATATGTTGGTCTTATTAGTATAAATACGATGTATTTTATTTGATTTGAAAACTGTTTTTCCGTTATTACAAAATTATATTGTACTGCTATATATTAACAATGGCAATTATATTAACTTATTAATTAATAATTATTAACTTATATAAACTTACTTAACATGATTCTTTTGATTATATATTTTATTACAAATAAGTAAATTTTAATTACTACGTTTGTATTTATAATTACTATATTTAATTACTATAATTAATACATGTAATTTTGTCATCATGTTTATGCCTTTTTGATGAAAGGTGAAAGCTTGGATATTTTGTATTAATTGTAATAAACTTTAATTTTTATTGTGGTTTTTATTTTGCATTACTACGTATATTATAATATCAAATGATGAACACATTTTAAGAGTTGCGTATAATAACAAAATTTGACTGTGTTCTTTTGTTTGTGATAAATAAAAATTTATTAATAAAATGGTCGTAGTTTTCTTTGACAAAATGTATTCATTTTAATAAGTCCCATTTAAAATCTTCTTTACAAATGTTTAATCAAACAAGATTTAAAAAATGTGTAGCTTCAAGCAAATGTCATATTACAACATTATTATCAATTCAATTATTTAAAAAAAAGTCTATTGTCATATACAGTGCGTAGATAGCAGCTAAAGAAAAAAAATGCCGGCAGCATAAGTGAGAATTCTGTCATTATAGAGTGAAGAAAGTAATTAAACCACGTAACACATATTCCCTCCAGGATTTATTGTATTCTTAGTATCCGAAATCGAATAATTCATTTTAATGAAAGGTTTTTTCAGTTGAAATAAAATGTAGGTAATATTTTTTTAATAAATGTGACAATTTTATAGATATGATTAATTTGATAATAAAGAGTAATGTAATGTATATTTAAAAAAATATGATTGTCATTTTTGACATTATTAATACGAGATTCACAATATTTTTACACTTTCTGAATATATAACTTTTAATGCAGCTTGATATTTCATATGTGATCCATGTAACTTTATTACTCTAAAAATGTTAATTTACATTTTAATACATATGAAATATGTAGACATACAATATTTACAACTTCCTATGTTATATAAAGCATTAGAATTAATAGAACGATTAATCAATTGCGATAGAACTGGTGGGAAATGGGGGTTGGAGGGTTGTTATGCAAACTAAAAATAACACGCATTTGTAATCGGATGTAATTCAATAAGTATTCAACTGATTAAAATAAAATTTTATCTAATTTTTAACGTATGAAAATTTGTCCGAAACCACAATTTGTTTTTATACATAAATTCTTTTGAGGAGATCTTTTTGGTAAGATTTTGGATAACAATCGCTTTTATTATGAAATATTTTATTCATGACAGAAAATTATCAACATTTAGTATTGATAATTGTTTAATATCTTTTGAAAAATAAGATTTTGTCCATACCATTATATTTGTGAATTTAATGGTAAATATTCAATATGTTCAATGTTCAGTTTAGAATGTAATCATATTTAAATTTAGTTTAAAATCATCTGATCAGATCAATTGATGACGTCATAAAATTTACACCGGGGATATAAATTCAACAAAGTTGTTCTAAATTAATAGTATGGATAATTTTATGACAATATCCGCAATGCATTTTGAAATAGTCATACGAGAATTTTTTTTTGAAAATTAGATTCAATTGTGAAGTCATTGCTATGAATCCACTTAATATATTTTAATTAAAATTTCTGAAATATTATTATGCAATTATGTTATTAGTCCATGTTTGAATATTTTAGCTTGTTCACTTTAAATATATTGCATTATTTAGAGATGCATTGATGAAAAAAAATGTGGGTAATTTTAAGAAAATTGACAGTTCTTTTGATAAATGAGTAAAATACTCTTAAAAATCTCTAAAATAGTGTTATTTTTTGTGATAATTTTGTATAATATTTCTAATATTAATTAAATTGATATCTAATTATTTTTTTTAATTAAATTTATTCGATATTAAATTTATTTGACACATTAAATATACATTTATTGAAATGATTTAATGTTGAAGTCGTTGTTTTATAAAATGTTTTGTTTTAAATTGCGCTTTAAAGTTTTGTTTTTAATTAAAAATTATAACAACCGTTTTTTATTGTACTATTGATTTCTATTAATTTATAACTAACCGTATATGTTTGCTTATAATTGGAAAATTGTTATAAAAATATCAAGTCAATAAGATATTCAACATTTTAAATATTAAGCTTTGTTTTTCGGTAATATCCCATTTAACATATACCAAAACACATTTAATGGGATTTTAAAACTTAATAATTGTAAAAGAATATATTACATATATAATGCATAATTCTATGAAATGGTTTACTGTTTACAAATTATTTACTTTCACAGTATTGGACAATAATTTGAACAATTGTGTTGGAAGATAATGAAAATTCTTTTGTATTTCTGATATATATAAATATATTATTACTGTCGGACAATACTGCCGTTCAATATAAGCGTACTTTTGTGACGTCACATTTTCTAAAGTTTCAATAAATTTCAAAGGGTACACAAGTAATAGATTTATTTGTTTTTCGCTTTTCATATTTACGTATTGTATATTTAGTAGACATTACTGATTACTGTTTATCTATTTATTATTATATTTACATATTTCTTAGATTTTTAAAGAATTCTCCCAATATTAAGTTATGAATGTAAAATTATTTTATAAAGAAAATTAAATTAAACGAATATTTACTTTACATTTGAAATCTTTAGTTGATATTTAATATAAATAATCATAAATAAAAATAAAATAATTTTAATGTAATTGAGTAACACTTATGTACATATCAATTGTTATCTATAAAAAACAAAAACAAATCACTATTGATTTATTGAAAGGCTCTTCAAAGCAAAGATAACGTTTACAAATAACCTAAAAAAATACCCAATAGCATAAAATGTTAGCTGTCGATATGAATTTAAATTACAAATATAACAAATGCCAAAAAAAATTAATTTGAATAGTTTAACTAAATTCACTAAATTTGAAGCATTGATTTATCTTTGACATTACTTTTTTAAATGTTATATTGCACGTTTTCATGGACACATTATTTGAAACATATATAACTAAATACTTGATTTAAAAAGTTTAAATATTATATTTAAAATTTAAAATAACGTAATTTAAATAAATCGCCCTAAAACTATTTCTTTCTGAACTGATCGATTATTAAAACTAAAAAAATAGTTTTTTAATATGCAACTTTTAATAAGATTTTAAATTCCCATTAAAAATGAAAAAATATTAGACAATTCCCATCGTAACAAGAGACTTTTTTTCGGAGGCTAAAATTGACCTACGTTAGACATAATCAAATTAGTTATCGGATCGAATTATCGTTATCACGCTTATTTTCTGTTAACATATTTCGAGATATTTTTGGTTTATGCTAGGCAATAGCTATACTATAGTAAATAGAGCATTATGTGTGAATGAAGTGATATTGAATTCTTGGATAGAATTCGACAATGGTGCTCAAGATATATTTAACAGTACATAGGTTCGTTGCTGATCTAATAGCGAAACATAATATAGACAACGTGAATGGTTCTGTCTTTCCCCTAAGGGCAACCAGTGACAGAGACAGAAAGAAAGAGGGAGGCAGAGAGAGAGACAGAGAGTGGGAGAGTGTGCACGAGAAAGGAAAGAGAATTCTAATATACTGAACAAGAAATATTCTTACTTGCCAAAGGGAATTCTATAGACTTAAATTCTTCATTTCTGTGTTTGCGACAGTCTTTTCATTGCAGTTAAAAAGTTGACATCGGACTATTTTTGTGTTGTTTTTAAAGCATTATTTCACCTTTTTCACCTAGATAAATTTAATAGTAAACATAATGCACTTGGTAATGAATATTCAAATTTAATCATTGAAACAATACATTTATTATTATTCATTTTTCTAATGTGTAATATGTTCGCTATTTATGTAAGCAATCTTCTGAAAAGTTAATATGTTTAATAAATTAGTAACTATAGATAAATTTATAAGAAATTGTTTTTTGGAATTTATCAGTGACAAAAAAGAAACTAAGCCATCTATCAAATTGTTTTGATACACAAAAAACGTTATTAAAAAAATATATTAAATGTTCTTTCTTTTAAAATATTTTTAGTTTATTGGTATTTTAATCAAAAACATTTGTTTGTTTAATTTTCTGAACAAATATATTAAAGTTTTGACATAGTTGTACATAGTATTTATAGACACAGATCTGAGGTACTTCCTCAGTATTAGATCAATTTGTTTAATTTCAGCTCTTTTTGATATGTATATATATTTAATTATTGCGGTTATATGTTGATAATGTTTATTTTAAATGCCAAAATTGCCCTCTCCCTAAAAAGACATATACATATATACACTTAAACAAAAGTGCCCATTTTAAAATAAGAATGACCACTTTATTAATTTAATATTTTATTAATTGATTAATTCTTTCATTGATAGATCAAATATCAATAAATGTTTTCAAACTGTGAAGCTCAATCGATCTGCTATTTAGATACTTATTAATTAACAAGCTTAGTAGCACAATTCATAAAATTGAAAGTGGAAGGGTTAAAAAGTAATTCAAAACGCAAATAATTCTAAATTTTCTTTTTCTTACTTATTCAATTATTTTTTAATTATTAAATCAATGATTACCTATTCATTATTATCCTGAGTGAATAAAATATTAAAGTTCAGTATATTCTAATCAGCTATCACTCTTTATTTTAAATTATTTTATAAACTATAATATTGCACAAAATTACATGATTATTGGACAATTATTGAAATTAAGATAATAATTTATTTTACTTATTTGTATACTAAATTACAATGAAATTTCATTTATTAAGGACGTGAAAACACTTGGGGTAAATCAGGTGGCATGTACTACAAGTATTCCAACGTGAGCAGCGATATGTCGCCAGAGGATCAAATTGAGCTGGCCACTCGTCAATACTCGGCCACATCCTCGGGCCCGGGGACTGACTATCAGATCTTGGATGGCCTTCTCGGCAGCAGTGGCAATTCCTCGATTCCCGACGGACGCTATTTCAGGGTTGCCTCCGCTACCGGTTCTGGCGCAGGTTCAGCTAGGGTTGGTGGCGGTGGCGGTGGAGGTGGTGACAAAGATAATAGGAGCAACAATGTGTACTACGAGGTGCACGAGTCTGCAGCGGCCTACCCGAACAGTCAGGCGCAGGCTGCCTTCTACGGGACAGCTGGTGGGCCAGGCCCCACCACCAAGTTTTATACCATGGACAGGGGAGGATCTGTTTTAACAACTCCTAGGAAACACCCGAAAGCTGGCCAGGCTAGCTTTGTTTGACACTCTAGTCAGTGTACATACAGATATCCCTATTCTAGTATATCTAGGACATTACTTTTATTTAATATGTATATTCTATACTGTAACAAAATGTCCATTTAACTTCTATATAATACCTTAACTGCATATCTTAAACATTTACAGGGGTGACTCATGATTATAAAAAAATAGATCACAATATTTGTCAAAAACAATTATATGTTTTGTATATATGAATATAAATACTTAATTATGTTTTAATACAACCATGTAATTTAAAATGAAAATATGTGTTTAAATAGTTTTTTTACAATCTAATTATTTATTTATTTATTTATTTATTTATTATGCATTTTTTAAATCTAATTCAGTTTCTATACAATAATTATTTCATTTTCCATTGTCATACATATTTTAAAATGAGAAAATGAATGTATATAATATTTCAAGTAGTTTCCAGAACGGAATTCATTATACATCTATAAATATCTTTAAATTATACAACATGTATACAATTATAGACCTCATTTGATAATTATATTTTGTCGTAAAAATTAAGTTATAACAGAAGATATTTTGAAATACTCAGACATATATTACACTATTCAGTAATATAGAATAAAATAAATGTAAAAATTTGTTGTAACTAATCACATTTTTAACAAACCATTGCAAGTTCTTTTTAAGGCTTTCTGTTTATTAAAGCTATATTATATCCTGCAAAGATCCCATCGGGTAATCGGGTTATCAGCATTTTTGGAGGCTGCTGACGCTTCAAATAGAAATTAACGGCCGGATTGCAAGGTAAATAAAACGAACTATTTAGATAAATACGGCGGGAAAATACTACCAGACTTGGACACAGAAGGCCGGCATGACAGATTGGACATGTGATAATCGTCATTCGGTATTTAGTATATAGAATTTTGCCCTTCATATTTGGATGACAGGGCATCCTTGTTCAGGTTACAAGCGCTGCACCGCACGTTATTCAAACAGTATCTAGGTAACTATGTTACAATATGAAGGCATACGTATTATTGATATAAACAGTCATATACATCTGACTGCACTATTTGCAAGTGTCCTATTTTAAAAGCTCTTCTATTAAACAAATAAAATTTTATAATATATACTTTTTTCGATACATAGTCAATTTAAACACAGATTTAAAATAACCGAAATAGGGGGAATCTGGAAAATTGTCGGTAAAAATAAATAAGTGGGAAATCAGGCAGATATGTGTCAATTTTTTTAATATTTAAATGTGTAAATCGATGCAGGACTTGATAGACACACATTACTTATCATATTTATAATTTCTAAGATACATAGAAATTGATTTACAATTCTTACGATATGTATAATATATGTATGTCTCAAGAATAGATGAATAATAATTCATCTAATTCATAATAAGTGTTCGGAATTATCACAACACATTTTTTTCAGTTACAATATTAAATTGTTAATTAATTATTTATATTGAAAATATATGTTATGGGGACAAATTATTATCATTAACGATAGATAAAAATGTAAAGGTAAATATATAATATGATCAGAAATTATCAATCAAATGCATTTTAATGTGTTCTATAATGAACTAATTTTATGTTGAAGAAAAAATGCTTATTTTTGGTTCTTTTTAATGGACAAATTATCTAAATATATTCTAGCAAACAATACCCAACCTATAAATTAAATGTGTTATGTTTTATTATCTGCTTTATTCAAAATTACAGACAACACGTAAATCAAATATTTACATGAGTTAATTTGACTGCCTATATTACCAATGCTCGACGTTGCTATGTTTTAGTGGGTCATATATGAATAACAGAACGTCTGAAATTATACACATTTACTTTAACCCTGAATCTAATAATCACTAGGCAAGATAGCACACGTTTATGAAATTGAATTCTATCTTCGGTACTTATAGTTAATCAGGGGGTTAGTGCTAGTGATGAATAATATTAGCACAGTTGTATAAAATTGACCCAAGGATTTTAATGAGTAAAACTGAGGATTTTAGTGTTTTTTAGAATTTTATGATTTAAAATATAGTTAAACTTCAGGATTTTATGATATTATGATTTAAAATTATTAAAATTTATGATCTAAAGGAATTAATGTCCATCATTTTTTATTTTAAAGGATAACTTTCAGATTCTATAAGATTCTACTTAGTTAAACTATTAAGATAGAATTTAAAAAATGAGAATAATTCAACTGAATGAAACAGTGAAACAATGAAACTGAACCATAAAATAGATAGAAATCAAATGTCAACAATTGTAAATATCAGTATATGTCATTTTTCGACAAATATCTTAATATTAAAATAATTTGCAGACATTTATAATTATTTTATTTATCAATTAATAAAAACGGGAGAAACACTTATATGTCATATTTCAATAGCACTAACGTATACTTGATTACGTTTTTTAAAGATGTTTATTAATTTTTGTGAGTAAATTTGTTTTAATTCAATCTTTTCTTTATCTTTTCCATGTATATACTTTATACAAATACGTTACATGTACATCTTAGTAACCCCCTCTAAATGATATAATTTATTTAACATGTACCTCTACTAATATTTTCTACTATACCATAACTGTGATTTATATGTTTCATTATGGTCATTTGACTGTGTGACTTTGTGAAAATAATATTTTGGAATACTAAATAAATCAATTGAGCTGAATATATTTTGCTAAACTAATTTTGGCCCCTGTTTATTATTAACCTTCTATGCAGAAAACATTTCTAAATAAATGTACTACTATATTATGTAATATTAATAATCCTCTATAACTTTTGCAGCTCTGTAAAGAACATATTTATTTATTTTGTTCTAACAAATTAAGCACATTATGGGCCCTATAATACTACGTGGTCTGTATCAACAATGTATTGCTTTATTCAACATGAACATTGTTGTAACACTTCTTCATTTATTAGCTTAAAGGTACGTTTATGTATTATTTACAAATTGTATACTTTGTATCGGATGAAAATTTGTTTTAATATGTATAAATTGGATATATTTAATTGTATATACAAAATAAAAGTTTATATTTACAAATAAAATACAAAGGCTTATAATAATATTATGTCCGGCACTGTTGTATGATTTTTATTCTGAAATATATTTCTTATATACAATATTATGTTTCATTATTTATAAAACACTTTTAATTAATTCATTTTGAAATAACATTGTTTTTTCAATTGTTAGGAATATTTACTAAATAATTTAATAAGATTTTACTTAGATTTTGAAAATAAATGTGAAATTAAGTAAAAGAAACATTAATTAAATTATGTGACAACTTTTAGTTCACTTCGCAATACCATTAAAAAATTTGAAAATATGAAAAAACTTAAATTATCAATGCGACATTCCAAACAGTAACACAATTTTGTAATATAGGTTTCAAGACTTTTTAAAAAGGAACAAAATTCCAGAATGGTGAAACAGACTGAATGTGATATTGGTTTCAATTAAATATTGTTCATAACCTCAAAAACCCTATAGTGGATCTGCATTTAAATGAAATTATTTATTTACTGATCTATAAATGAATACGAATTATTTTAATATTTAGATTTATCACATTTTAAATGTGTATTTTACAAAGTGTAGTCTATTTCATTTATACAATTATCTTATGTGTATTCATAACGGGGCCCAAAAAAATCTGAAACCACACTCCAAATTAAAAATTTAAAATAAATAGATAAGTAAATCATTAAATAAATAAATGATTAAATAGGTATAATTAATTAATTAAATAAAAATATATATTGCACAATTATACTCAAACAATTCATGTAATTAACTGATAAAAGTAAATGTTATAGTTTGTTACGGAACCTAATTTTTTTAAGGGTGAAAATTAGCACATATTGTAATAATATTCCAAAAAGTGTTCCACTGCAAGCCGAAAACACTCAGATCACAATACAATAACGAAAATTGTAGTTTTGTAAATATAATTTGAACAGTGTCAAAAACTTTATTTGAGTGAATTGCATATAAAGGCACCATAACCAACTATTGCATATCAAAAATATGACCAATATATGGGGGAATAGCAGTATCGAAATAAACTCTAAATAAACTATAAGTAATATAAATTTTATACAGAATCTAGGGCATTAGAAAAATAGATTTTGTAGAGTCTATCATATACACACATCCGAGGTAAAGAACATTGAAAAAACAAAGACAAGAGTTGGTATCTGTGCAAATTGAAAATAATCAAAATTTAATTAATCAATACATTATGTAAAATTCGGAAACACAATTAAAACAGGAATTATTAATGAAAACAAAATACTTTTTTCATAATTTACATTTTCGTTCTGTTTGGCACTGTCGTCAACATTCATATTTTAGAATAGGCCTATGCTCAATAATAATCATTTGTTGCCAAAATTATTAATTTGCCATAAATATATATTATATTATACAAGTTTTATTAATATATGTACCCACTTTTCAAAAAACCATGTTTTCAGGATTTGCGGCCTTGCCTACAATATTTTGTTTGCGACCACTCAATCGGCACCCACATAGATAAAAGATAAGTCACAACTCCATTATATATATATATATTCATACAATAAGTAGTCGGAACAAAATAGTAAAGAAGAGATGTTTCTTCATTTTCAAATTTGTTTTTTAGATTTTTCATTCCTATGTTTATAACTACACACTTAGATTTGCCCATATAAGGACATCGTTTTAAATCATGTGTTATACAATAAACCACTCATTGTAAAATGAACTACTGTAAAAATATTAAATATAATTTAAATAAGGATAGACATATAATATTAATTAAATCATTTTTATAGTGAATACTTTTAAAAAGAGTGGTTCATAAATTTATTAATTTATTTAATCGCAATTTTATTATAATGCCAAACCTCTCTGAAGCAATTTACCAAATCAAAAATAAATGATACCATATATTACAAGAAATAATTTTAATAATATTGACTACTAATAATAGTTTTGAAATTTTCAAGTATTTTAATAGAATATTTATATTATACTTTAAAATTCATATATAATTTTATCGACGTCAGACTCTTGTGAGCATTATATTAAATTTGAATAATAATATATATTTTTATACTTTTCAATAAATATTGATAACACTTTATTACGACGTAAGCTTATTAAATGATACATATATAAGTTTATAATAAAACAGTTATTGTATGTTTCACTTACACTTAAAATAATTACTTAGTTTGTATGTGTATAAATAAAATAATAGAATTAATTGGTGATTTTCACAATGGTTATAATCTATTTTTAAACGCATAATACATATTAGATAAATATTTAGTATTTTAAGGAACATTTTGTTAGGGAACGTTTATCGATATAGGTAACAATGACCGCCTTTCATTTCAAAGATATCCCAAAGTTTATATCTAAGCAAATTAGATATTCCTCTATTGTTGTCCTGTTATCAATATAACAAAAATGGAGAGCAGCTGTTTATATCCATGTCCTAGATCGATTTAATTATTTCAAAATTATTTTGTGCTACTCTACTTTTATATTTATATTTTTTAAATTGTGCGTAGCTGTCAAATTTGTACATTTAATAATTCAAATCATATGATCATTACTCTGTTAAGTCTGATTAATACTCAGTTAGGACAGGTTAATACTCGGTTAATACTAGTTAATACTCAGTTAAGACTGGTCAATACTCGGTTAATACTAGTTAATACTCAGTTAAGACTGGTCATTACTCAGTTAAGACTATTTAATACTCAGTTAAAGGAAAATTAACAGCAATACATTTAATAAATAATAAATATAAAATATATTTTTTAATTGATGTGTTTCAAATATTTGAAGTATACTAATTGCACATGCAAGTGAAATAGATTTTCCATTAGTTAGAAAAAGTCCAATATTCTTTCATCAAAATTAAATATGATAAAATATGAATGATACATGTCTGCATGATTATTGACAGCTGACCAGGTCATACATCATTGTGTTCTGAGGATGTAACGACACAAAGTATTAGAAGTAAATACAAAAATCTTTTTTTACCTGTCAAAAGATGTCACACGGTGACATCTACAGACTTCGGGAGTCATGCGTTCTAAAAGGAATGATATACTATAGCACACAACACTTGGATTAGCAATCAACTATATACAAATATGCCTAAAATATATTTCAATATCAAATAAGTTTATCAATTTTATATAGCTATAAGATAGAAAGGCTAGGTATAAACCTAGATTACATGTTCTGGTGTATTAGAAACTGTAAATATATGAAAGAAGGAATTAAATATAAACAAATTTAACCAAAACAAGTTGTGATACTGGAGAATGACATTGACATTGACGTTACAAGTAGCACATTAGCAACGGGGGAAGTTAATAAAAATGCGTAGCTGGAACCTATTGACATTTATCACTCTGTTTGTCGAACTAAATTAATAGCTGGACGACTTTGGAAAAGTCCCACATTACTGCAGCCTTTCAGACAACCTATGTATGACCATATAGCACTGCGGTGTGCAAAGGTGTATTTTTACGATGTGTATCTTACAAGTGAAACATTTTGTACGTCTAGTTGACTAATACAGTTTAACTTAACATGTCAGTTAGTCTTTCATGTTGTAAAATTATCTTCTATAGTCTGTAGGTAGATATGAATTAAGAAATGACTCGATTGTAACACTATAGTGCATAACTATAAAAGTGTTGCACATTCTTGTATATTACGAAGAGCTATATAAATTTATTTCATCAGTTTGATTGCAACCTGCTCGAGTATTAGGCACTAACAGCCGTAGGAGCACCAAGCACAAAATAAGAACAAAATATTTTTTAAATCCTCCATGTTATGACACATTTAATGTAATAAAAAAAATTGTAAATCTCGATTTCAATTTTTGTACTAATCGTCGTTTTGTTTAAGTCTTCTTGTAATTATATTTTGTACGATTTTGTACATTTTTTAATTTTAGTATATTTGAAAACGTTTGAAAATAAAATGTTTCTACAGGAATTAAATATTAATAAAATTTTATTAATTGCTTGTTTGTTTGTTGTTATATTCATAAATAAAATAGATTTACACATACATTTAAAAAAATCAAATAATACTATTTATTAGGAATTGTATATTAGTATATACGTGAATTTTTAAATACTAATTTATACTCTCCATAATAAATACATACTACTAAAACATATTATAAATTTGAAGAGCTTTTTAGAACTTGGATGAAATTATTACACTATATTTAAAAAAATGGAGCTTGTGTTTTTTGTGAATAACGAAATGAATTAATAAATATTAATTTGCACAGTGAATAAATTATATGTTACCAACTCATTCAATTTCATTTATAATATAATAAAATATTCATTATGAATTTATAATTTGATTATATTTTGCATTTCTATAAACTTGAGTTTACTAATAGCATGAGGTACATATATAGCAACGATTACTGAATTCCCCAGATATGTTTTGCAGTGCAACAATGTAAAGTTATAATTGAGTGTATTATACCTTGTTCTCTTAGTCATCCTTTGTTCAAGCCCAGATTGACATACAGTGCAATTATCTTGAAATAAAACAGCTTTACAATGATATTTCTTACATATGATAAATTATCTTCAGGTAATTTTTTTAAAACCACTAGTAAATTATAAATTCATGTCTATGAAGCGTTGAACGATTGACAGCTAACATTACGGTGATGCTACTGAAGATTTTTTTAACAAATAGAAATTGATAATGACAGATAGGTATATTATAAGTTGAAAAAAAGTATTGAACGAAACAGGTTTATGACTAAGATATAATTGACAGTTTATTATTGCTTATAGGTGAAACTTGTTTGTTATTTCAGAATACGTCATTACTTTTTATAGTGGAAAAGTTTATGTATTAATATTGTCATGCCAACAAATTATTGTTAGAAATCTGTGTATTTTTCAAGAAATCTGTGTATTCTATATTTAAATGTTCAATTTAGTTTAATAGATGCAATTAAAAATACTGCCTATTTATGTCAGCCTTATTTTATTTAATTTTCTATGTTTTTATTTCCCCACAAACAACCGCGGCATACTATACTTTACACACGCACACACCGTAGTAAGTTTTTATAGATAGTTTTTCTTTCTCGTGAAAGTTTTTTTGCTTTATACTTTGTTTCATTTAAATTAAGAAACATGCAGACACTTGATCCAAGAACTAAGGAACTATAAGAATAGACTGATTTTACCTATAATGGCAACGAAGAATAGAGTTTTGAGTTAGTCACATCGGAAACCTGACCATTTACTAAGACCCCGATTTCTTTTCTGATGTGCATTTCCTGCAAACTTATAACGTAATATACGGTCGGTTTCATTAAAGAAAACAGCTTAGCCTGTATATTATATCTTCTATATTTCTTCTGCATGGCAAATTACGCAAATTAATTAATCAATGTTTAAAAAATATAGAATACGAAAAAAACGTTGAATTGAAATTCTGTAATATATTTGTCAACAATTAGATACTTTTTCTGTAGTAGTTTTATTGTATGTGTTATATAATATAGGTCTTTACGCATACAACTATAATAGCGTATTTTGTAAGTTTAATGATTATTTTAGATTTAATAATAACTCATTGAATTTGTTTGATTGTTGAACACTTACACATTGATATTATTGTTGTGTTTGCCCTGTTTTCAATATTTAATAGTTCAAAATGTATTACTTTTCAATAAATTATAATATTTACAATAAGTTTATCTATCATTAATAAATATAAACATTTTTTTAAAGCACGTTTATTGTAATGTAATATATCGTGGTAGTGTAATAAGGTGATGTTATTGTGATGATGTTATTGTGATGTTATTGTGATGTTATTGTGATGTTAATGTGACGTTAATGTGATGTTAATGTGACGTTAATGTGATGTTAATGTGATGTTAATGTGATGTTATTGTGATGTTAATGTGACGTTAATGTGATGTTAATGTGATGTTAATGTAATGTTAATGTAATGTTAATGTAATGTTAATGTAATGTTAATGTAATGTTAATGTAATGTTAATGTA